>JACEFZ010024773.1:92500-96394 GCA_014155875.1 Cepaea nemoralis
TCACAGTTCACAGTTCACAGCTGGTGTATTTAAACGGTGAACATGATATGCAGTCCTGACCTATATATGTCGCCTAGTGTATTTAACTCGTAAAGCCGCCTCCGTGGCCAAAGGCTTGCGAACGCGGTTCATGAGCCGCTTACCAGGCGTTCGAAACTCAGCTGCGACCGATTTGTGCAGTAGACCGTGTCGCGTTGTGTTATAACGTGTTGGTATGGGAGCCGGTTGTTCAGAAAGCAATGGCAAACTACTGAACGTAAACTTTGCCTCGTACATCAACAGCTGCTGAAAAATGCTGGTGTTGATTACAACGTCATCTAAGGGATATGCAACGTTAAAAAAAAAGTTATTTTGTATTGAGATCCATACATAGTTGACGTTTCCAGTGAGCTTTTTCCTTATTTCATTTTGTTTTCTTAATATTTTTTGTTGTTGTTTCCCGACAAACCATATTTGTATAATGTCGGCGACAGTAGCCTAGGTTGTTAGTGAACGCAGTCTTACAATTCCCCGACATGCCGGGACCAGGGTTCGAGATCTGCCGCAGGCCATTAGAGAGCAGGTCAGTTTGCGTTGATTTCGATGGTATGAGATTCGGTCGTTAAGAAAACAGTGGCTGACTCGTCATTATGTAGCAGTTGTTTCGCAGAACGTCGCTCTCATCATGAATTGCCGAAAGTCCTCTCGATCCCTGGCCAGTTCCTCCGCCCCATGCACCCTCCTGTCCAAGGTGTATGCAACGTTCAATGCCCATCTTCGTGCTGATCGACCCTGCCTCTCCCCCCAGGAACCACACCTTCAGTCATTGTTCTTTCCAAGCTGCTGTGACGTTTAGTATGACCAAATTAACTTAGTTTCCGAGACTTACAGAGACAATTATAAACAACACAACGAACCAAACAGCAAACTAATTCACACTAGAACTAATGATCTCTCTAACGAGAGTACACCACATTACAAGTTGCCTGTAAACCAAAGAAGGCAAAGTCGTGATGGCCAAGAATAATATTTCAGATGCAAGGTCTGAGTACGCGAAAGACCTTTACTATAACATCCTTCAGGACGTTTGATATTTCCAATAACAATGAAGGGCCAGTATTTTTCAAGATGGAAGTTAATAAAGCCCTAAATTATATTAAGTTATTCGGCAAGACCGCGTGTCCAAACAACATTACAACTGAAGTGACATAGAAGAGTTGAAAAAACAAATTAGGTCACCAGACTACTGAACACACAGCCTATAATATAAACCCCCTGATGTATGTAAGGCTACATTTGCATATACCTCCTGACATGCTCTTTTGCAGCCCGGAAGAAAAGATGAAGTTTAAAATTTGATAAACATCGACCAGTTAGGATAAAGAACCATATTACAAAGATTTTGCTAATAATCAGTATGCACAGGGTTAAGACGAAAGTAAAAGCATTAGTTGAGACGGGGGAGGGGGAGGGGGGGGGAGGCAATGTTTGTTTATAGAAAGCAAAATTGTAAAACAAATGTTTATTTACTGAACATATTAACTAAGCTGTCGAGAGAATTAACAAACACATATATCTTTTTTATAAATATATATATATATATATATATATATATATATATATATATATATATATATATATATATATATATATTATATATATATATATATATAATATATATATATATATGTGGGAATCGCCATTACATCCATAATAAGACCGTATTGCGCTGGTTTTCATACAATGCTTTGAGACACGTTCAGAAAGCAGTAGCATACTACTGAACGTAAGCTTGCCAAGAAATCACAAACAGCAGAAAAAAAAAATGTGAGGATTGACTGCGACATCATATATAAAGGATATGCAGCTTTTTATGTAGATGAATGATAACTTACTGACTGCCGACCATAAGCAAGATCTGCAGCATTCAGTAGATGCTGTTACTGAGCCCCGTGGGCGTCTAGGTAAGCACGAGACATTGTCAGAAAACAGAAATAATGGTTTATCTTCAAGAAGAAAGAAATAACCACAATGTAACTTCCAAGTAGATCGGAACATTCTTCAGCAGGTGAATCGGTACAACTATCTTGGAACAACCATAGCATCTGTCGGACGGTGCTTTCTTCATATTAGAACAGACATCCCTCTTGCAATAGTAGCCTTTTGCAAGATGGAAAACATAATTACAAAAAAAAAAAAAAAAAGACAGACAGACAGACAGACAGACAGACAGAAGCTGTCAGTTGAATGACAAAAAAGATGTTCAAATGGTACACTACGTAATATTGTCAATTAGCAGGTAAGCTGAGAGCCATCTGACGCGAGGCAGGATTTCAATAAACACATGGAAATCATCGCCGCATTTTTTTTTTTTTTTTCATATCCCTTCCAGAACGTTGCAGTCAACATCGTCAGTTTTCAGCTGCTGTTGATGTACTAGGCAAGACGCTCACTAGTTTGTCATTGCTTTCTGAGTGACCGGCTCATATACCCTGTAAGTTACCAACGCGGCGAGAATCGCTACCGATTTTCACGCAGTTTACGTTATTCACGAGAATATACGGGATTACGGAGAAAGACGTTAACATCTAGGCCAGGGAGACCGGCTTTCGCCTCATATAACAAAAGAAATTACACGCAGGCTGTCAAACTTCTTATTTTGACCATGCAATGAGGAGAAACACTTTTGCAAAGTTAGTCACAACTGACAATCTTCATGGTAAAAGAGTAAGGGAGAAGACAAAAGATAAAGAGAACACGCGGGTGAACTGACCACGTGGCATAATCAGGACTCGAAAACACGAAAGACGATCTAATTCGTGACACGTAGATTGTGAGATATGGCGAACTATGAACACCCTCCCTTATCGATATGGCACATGATGATGATGACTATACTCACATGCTCGCTCTCTGTTTCACACAAACACATACACACGCGCGCGCACACACACACACACACACACACACACACACACCACACACACACACACACAATTCACTCCTTTCCCCAAGAGAAGAAGCAAAAAATGCTAAAGATTTTGTTAAAGTTCGGTTATGGTAACCCCAGACACATAAAGTGTCATAAACGCAATGTCGTAAAGACAAGACTCACCGACAAATCTTGCAGCTAAAGCCGCGTTTTACGACTTCGAGCCGCACTTTGTCAGCACCGTTTTAACAATTATCCGATTTGCCGTCACGTGACGGCCGTGTTTCTAATTTTTTGACTGTCTGTCTGTTCGTCCGTCAGTCTGTCCGTCTGACATGTGTAATTATATGTGTATTTATATTGTGTGGGCAAACAACCTTCTGCTAAACTTACTAAGAAACCTTAACAATTATGATAGATCTTAACATAGCAAACACAAAGATAATGTACAGATAAAAGTAAAATTTTAAAAAAACGTTAAGTTGCATGTCCTTCACAGGACGTAGCAGACAACCCCAGCATTTTCGTTGTTCGTGATTCCTGGGCACATTTTACGTTCAGTAGTGTGCCATTGCTTTCTGAACGACCGGCTCCTATACCTTTTTCGAAAAAACCAGCACCGCTGTGTTTCGAACCCGGGTATACGGGCTCACAAACCGCGTTCGCAAGCCCTTAGCCACAGAGACCGGATAACAATAAAGTAAAGTAAAAGTAAAATGGAGAACGTAATATATGTTAATGAGGAAAGATTTGAAGTGGTTGGAAACTTCGAATATCTTGGGTCATTAATTACCAACAATGGTGGCACAATGAAGGCAATTAAAAGACGAACATCTATTGCTCTCAGAAACTAAAACAATTGAATAAATTGGCGTGGAAGAAGCAACATACGCCTGTGAGACCTGATACTTACTAAACAAGCTGAACAGCGTACAGGGTTCTAAGAATATCTAGGATACAGGAAAACTATAGCAAAAAAATAC
>JACEFZ010024776.1:0-2500 GCA_014155875.1 Cepaea nemoralis
CATCCTCGAAAAACTAGACACGAAAAATACAGTTCATCGTCGATGGAAACGGCAGTCACCAGAAAGACTTCATTGATCCGGGTTTTATCCCATATGGCTCGGTCTCTTTCCGCAGAGCGACCCACTGAAAGCGCCGCACAAAGCACGAACTCCGTAGCTACAGCAACGACTCCCAAGAGTCTCCTGAAAAATGCACTCGTGAGCTGAAAAGGCAAACCAGTCAATCCAGCAACACCCGGCCGTCATCGTTTCAAACATTCAGTTCACGCTAAAAACAACCGCGGACAGAGTGGTTATACACCCGCTTCACACGCCAGTGATCCGAGGCCTGTTTCCGGATCCGGTCAGGGATATGCACTACTGACGAGCTCAAACGAGAGCGAAACTCGAGTATAGTGCTTCCATATTGACGTGGATAGGCCTTAGGTTCATACCAGAATACGATCAGCGTTGCCAGTAGTGGGTTGTGCTCAATATTTAAATTTCAAATCCCGAAACAACCAAATAATCAATTTGATTATTGCTCACTGGATTTAGGAGGCCTGGTGTTCCTTGCCAGTGAGAAGTCCTGATCGTTCGGGTCCACATCGATTGACGGACGTCAGTCGCGGCGATTGGGCAATCTTGAGCATAGCCTACGATGGGTAACGTTGTGATATTCTGTTATGATAATTTGGCGTGTCCAGCGTGTGCCGCGTGGTTACACACCCGCTTCACACGCCAGTGATCCGGGGCTTGTTTCCGGATCCGGTCAGGGATATGCACTACTGACGAGCTCAAACGAGAGCGAAACTCGAGTATAGTGCTTCCATATTGACGTGGATAGGCCTTAGGTTCATACCAGAATACGATCAGCGTTGCCAGTAGTGGGTTGTGCTCAATATTTAAATTTCAAATCCCGAAACAACCAATAATCAAGATGCAAAAGCATTCCACGCGAAATTCACAGTTCACAGTGTCGCGCCATGCACTCACTCAGTAGCAGGGTGACGGAACCATTGTCTCCTTAGTCGCCTCTTACGACATGCGTGGTAGGCAACAGTTACTATTCTTTGCTTATCCGTATGGGCCCCGGCAACACACGGGCATAGGGTACATATTGTAATAAACCGCCTTGTGTTGATTTCTAACAATGGTATGAGCGTTGGTCGTTCATAAAGTAATGGCAAACTACTGAACATAAACTTGCCTAGAAAATCACAAACAGCCTTGAAATTCTGGAATTGATTGCGACGTCCTGTACACCTAACTGTTAAATGTTTAACTACGACACCACTCTTATGCCCCTCTCGATTTTTTGTATCTACAATTCCAGGTGGACATCAGGTGGTTGAATGCTAGCTTTCAGTGACAGATTTATGTCAGTGCTGTCCTGGTCAGTTGTGGGGATATCGTCAGTGATACTAGCACAATGACCTCATTCCTGGGGTGCTCCAGCTGGGCGCCAGCCAATCATGTGGTCTACCACGTGGCCAGTGGGATGCAGTGTGTGGGGCTGTTGGTGCCGGACTCCAAGTATGGGGCTCTTCTACTACATGGCCTCATGTTTCTGGGTGAGCTGTCTGTCTGTCTGTCTGTCTGTCTGTCTGTCTGTCTCTTCCTGTATAGTATCACTTATCTGGGTGAGTGTACCGACTCTCTCTCTCTCTCTCTCTCTCTCTCTCTCTCTCTCTCTCTATCTCTCTCCCCACCAATTTCCGTGTGTGTTTCTCTGTCTATATATCCTTTTCTATGTCTTTCTCGATCTCTCTTTTCTCTATCTCTCTCTATATATTTCTTTCTCCATCTAACTCTATATCTCAACGTATCACTCCTTGTTTCTATCTCTGTATCTGTTTATCTCTGTCTCTCTTTATCTCTCTCTATATCCCCCAGTTTCTCTCTATATCCATCTATCTCTCCATCATTCTCTATCTCTCTCAGTCTTTCTCTATTTCTGTCTATCTCTCCATCACTCTCTATCTCTTTCTGCCTTTCTTTCTCCACCTAACTGTCTATCTCCCTTTATCTCTCATTATCTCTGACTCCCTGTTTCTCTCAATCTCTGTCTATCTATCTTTCTCTCTCTATCTCTGTTTCTCTCTATCTAAAAAATTAACCTCTAAAAGCTACGGAGGATACTACTACTACACTAAAAAACTAAAACTAAAAACTAAAAAACATAAAAAATAAACATATAAAAAAACAAATACTACACAAAACTAAAACTAAAAACTACAAAATAATACAAAAACTAAAATAAAAACTAAAAAAAACCTAAAAAACAAAACTAAATTAGACTACACAACTACAAAACAACTATACTAAAACTACTAGAAACACTAACTATAAACACTAAACTATACTAATACATACAAAATAAAAAACTAAAAAAAACAAAAAAAATAAAACTACTACAAAAAATAAAACTACTAAACTACTAACTACTAAAACACTAAAAAAAAACTAAAAAAAACAAACTACTATACTACTAAAAAAATACTACATAAAAACACTAAAA
>JACEFZ010024776.1:7500-50000 GCA_014155875.1 Cepaea nemoralis
TGTGTATGCGAGGGAGTGTGTATTTGTATGTTATTGAGTGCTTGCATAGCTGTGAGAATTTGTGCAAATGATGTAAATGTGTATGCGGGTATGTATGAGTGGAGGTGTGTTTATGAATGTGCGTGTGTACGTGTGTCTGCCTATCTCATAACATGGTAATATGCATTGCTTATGTTTACAAAATCCATTTGACAATGTTTTTTCCCTATATGAATGTAACATGCACAATTGATGAATGACAGATGGGTGATTGGAAGGGCCGAATATAAGACGGGCCTGTGTGCCCAATTTGTTACCCTTTGAAAATAAAGATCGATCGTTCGTTCGTTCGTTCGCTCTACCTCTCTCTATCGCTCTACTTCTCCCTATCTGTCCACCTCTCTCTATCTATTTATCTATCGCTCTCTATATATCGCTCTACGTGTCTCTACCTCTGTCTACCTCTGTCGTTTTCCCTGTCGCTATCTATCTCTCCACCTCGCTCTGTCTATCTGTCCATCCCTTCTATCTATGCCTCTACCTATCTCAATCTTCCCACCTCTCTATCTATCTCTCTTTACCTATCTGTGTCTCTTTTTCTCTCCCTCTATCTCTCTCCTTGTCTCTATCTCCACTCTCTCTCTCTCTCTCTCTCTTCTCTTCCTCTCTCTCTCTCTCTCTCTCTCTCTCTCTCCCCTTGGTGACTGATGGAAGCGGAGCATTAGATTGGTAATATTAATGACGATATAAATGATGACATTAATGACGATATAAATGATAACATTAACGACGATATAAATGATAACACTACATGACGATATCAATGACAACATTAATGACGATATAAATGATAACACTAATGACGATATAAATGATAACATTAATGATGATATAACTGATAACATTAAGACGATATAAATGATAACATTAATGACGATATAACTGATAACATTAATGACGATATAACTGATAACATTAATGACGATATAAATGACAACATTAATGACGATATAAATGATAACGCTAATGACGATATAAATGATAACGCTAATGAACGATATAAATGATAAACACAGACGACAAGGATCACAATGCTGCTGCTGACAATAACAATAACAAAATGTATTACACTGGACAGGATTCCTGCTCATGTCCATCTGGTCCTGGGTCATCCTGTGTGCCCCAGATTTCTTCTCCTGGAACTTGACCCTCCTCATTCTCCACGGGGGTGCAGACCCTGTCCATTCTGTACAGCATCCGACCCATCAGGTTCCCCCCGGATCTGGAGGACGTCTACGTCAGCTTGTTCCGGCCTCTTCGTGTCAACAGGTCTGTATTGTCTTCAGTTTACATGCGTTTTAAAGACGAGACGGTCGAGTTCATTGCACCAGGTTTTATCCCATATGGCTCGGTCTCTTTCCGCAGGGTAGCCTGTTGAAAACCTCGCCCAAAGCACGAACTCCGTAGCTCATTGAAAGAACCCACAGGATTCTCCGAGAAGATTTAACTCGTGAACGAACTACCGAACTACTTAGACCGGAGTCGAACCCGCAACCTTCGGTGTGCGAGGTAGCGGGTAAAAGACTTTGCCAGAGTCCCCTCCCCCTCTCCCAGTGTCTTAAGTATCAAGGTCAACTGTAACTTCTTCCTGAAGTGTCCGGTGTGGAGGCGGACATCGGCACTCAGTTTAGTTTAGTTTAGTCGTTGGATCAACATCACGGCACACGATTTAACCCATAAGTCCTGTTTTCCTCCTAACTCAAAACCTGAGTCTGGAGAAACTCAGGCTCAATGCACGAACTCCGTTGCATCGTCGAGGATCCTGAAATATTTGGGTAGATTTTTAACTCGAAATTTTGCCCGGGTAGCGCCGATAGGCTGCTCTTTTTCGATTTCCAACTGCCAAGGGATTTTTTACGTGCGCAACAATACACACTGGCATCCGATCTCACTACCCAGAGACCAGGGGAAAGTTTATTATTGGAAGTCCAGGTAGATTTTTAAATAAATCCCGGTCCTCACCGGGGCCTGAACCCGGGACCTCCAGCACTCGAGGCGGACACCATATCCCGAGACCACGCAACCCCAAGCCTAACGGCGCTGCCCGGGCAGAAATTTCGGCACTTTCAGATAGACAAAGAAGAGTGTATCAACCATGCCAGTAAACGCCTTGGAACAGCACTCCGCAATGTTGTTGCTGACTGCCGAAAGCAAGGTGTGACCCTAGGAGGACGAGGTAAAGGTCAGTTTACAAAAAATGCCATCCGTAGTCTGACAATTTATTACAATAGAGCCATACGAAACAACACAAGTGTAGAGTCCATGAGGAAAAGTGTTAAGGCTTCACTGCATCACTGTTTTTCAACAGACAAAAGTCCACGTCATGAAATGTGCCCAAGTGGAGAACAATCTTGGTGTTTTTTTCAGTTCGCCCTGGCTAAGCATCAGGTCCCAGGTCCTCATGACAAGATGTTACACACATGGCTCAACCGTGCCAACTTGAGAAATATCTGTTGCCAATTTATGAAAGGCTGTCTGACACTAAACTACTTAGTGGATGTGTGTCAGGAAAAACTCAGAAATTTCAAATGAGTGGTTACACAGCTTGATATGGGCTCGATGCACTAAAGACAACTTTGCCTCTCGCAAGCGCGTTCAGTTTGCAGTTGTAACTGCAGCAAGAGAGTTCAACTTTGGAGCTGCTGCTGCCCAAGACACTGCCCAGTTTTATGGACTTTCTACAGGCCTGCATATGCAGAGACTAGGAACATCTAGGATGCAGAAGCAAGTAAGAAATATTCTGAAGTACAAGAAGGACAAACAAACTAAAAGACACGACACTGTACGAGCGGCCAAACTGAACAGACAGAGGTGAGCTGCATGCCCTGGAGGGAGGTCCTACATATTCAGCACGACTATTTTAACAGTCAGGTACAGTTGTAAACTGTTTTTTCTGTGTAAAAGAGTGTATTTGTAATTAAAAAAAAAACAAAAAAATAATTCGTTTTTCCCATTTCTCATTTCGCCAGTTTTTTTTATACATAGGTACAATCTTTTTAAAAACTATTCGTTAGATTTTAATCAACCTTTGCAGAGATATTCTTTATTATATCACTTACATTGTGAGTATAGCAATCTTGAAGATTAAGTTTTAGTTTTTGTGCTGCACTTTAAAAAAACAAAATATCATGAAAAATGTCATTAAAATTTTCAAATTATGAAAAAAAAAAAAAAAAACAAACTGCAAAGAGATATCATTAAAATTTTCTACTATACTTTTGAATGGTCTATTTATTTATACATAAAACAAAGAATGTAGCCTGTACATTAAACAATAAATGTTTAGAGGTACATTAAGAAATTCAATATGGCTGCTGTTTATCTTGGTTTCCATAGCAACCGTTAAGTGCAAAAATCAATTTGACAATATTTTATCGATCAGCAGTCTTCAATATCAAACCCTATACCATAACAGAACATAGAAATTAAGTATTATGGAATTAAATTTTTTACGGTTAGCATTGCCTGTAAGCTGTCTGCCTCGTATTCCCGAAGGTTATGGGGTCGATTCTGGATTCTGTAATTAGGTTCACGAATGCACAAGTCGCGGGGACTCCGCGAGGTCGTTCATGGAGTTACTGAGTTCGTGCTTTGTGCAATCTTCTACAGGCTGCTCTGTTGAAAGAGACCGAACCATACGGGATAAATAAAACGCAATGAAATAGACCCTCTCGTTTGTACTCCTCCTCTCTCCCTTTGTTTTCTTATTCTGTGTTTTAAAATAGTAAATTTATTGGAAGAACAACATGAGTCTGTTGGAGGCAAGGGGACAATACATGGTCCCGAAAACATGAGTAAACTTTCGATAGAAGCCAACGCAGATCTACGTCGTAGCTTCATTAATTACACAAAGGCTTGCGGCAGAATAGGACAGATCGACACGATAAAGATACTTGCAGATCTACAAACTGATTAGAAAGACTTTACAGATTCAGAAATAATGTAAACTGGAAACAACAAACTGCCATAAACATTCATAATAAAGTAGATCAACATCAGCCAATAAAGAGAAGTGTGCGAGAGGGATGTGCAATGTGTCCAGAACAAGGATTACGATTAAAGACAGATGATCACAAAAAAGATACGAAGACAAAGAGAACAGAAACAACAAGAAATGCCAGGGATAGAATTCATTCATTCAGTGGCATGTCTTTTACAGCACCTTGCTCCCATAACAACCTTCCGGAAAACCTTTCGATCATAAGCAAGATGGTCCTCGTCCGATACACCCATCTGGAGATTATCCCCCACATCCTGCACCACTCTTCTCTTTGGCCTTTCTCTTTCCCTCTTCCCAGACATATACCAGTCTATTATTGTTCTCTCCAAACTTTCGTGAAGTTTCAAGTGACCAAAATATTTCAATTTTCTTTGTTTTACCGTCTTTAATAATAATAATGAAGAAGTGCAGAGAATTCAGTGTAAACCTATTGCCATGTTTTGTGGATTATTCAAAGGATTTCACTGCGTAAAACATCAGACACTTTAGGAGATCATGAGGAATATGAGCTTTCCGTGATAAGTAATACAACTCATAAAAATGCTCTATTTAGACCAACAAGCAGCGGTTAGAATAGATGGCGAGACATCAGATTAGTTTGACATCAAGCAAGGAGTGTGTGTGCTGGTCCCATATTTGTTTAATCCATACGCCGAAAATATAATGAGAAATGTCAGAGATGTTATAAACAGGGAGCAATATGATGCCCTAAATATCGATGGTCATGACATACCAGAGATTCGATATGCTGATGATACAGTATTGCTATCCACAACACATAATGGTATAGAAACCCTAATAACATCAACATAATTGAATTGTGAAAATAACAACTTATATCTTAACATAGCAAAAACAAAGATAATGCATACAGATTAAACTACTATGGAGAAAGAAATATATGTTAATGAGGAAAAAATTGATGTGGTGGAAAATTTCGAATATCTTGGGTCATTGATTACCAACAATGGAGACACAATGAAATAAAATTATTGCTCTTCAAAGACTAAAACAGCTGATTAAATTGTGGAGTAGGACAGATAGAACTACAAAAGTTTTATTTTTAAGAGCATGCATCTTTCCCCGGGGAAATGTTTCCATATCTTTTACAGAATGCGTGATAGATTTGTAATCTTTCTTCTCCTCCCGCTTTAATTAGTTCAGCAGGTATCTCATCGCATCCAGGTGATTTACAATTCTTCAGGTTCTTTATTGCCCATGCAGTTTCACCTAATGATGGTTCAGGATCTGTCTCTGTTGTCATGCTCAAAGTAGGTAAGAGGGTAGACGGACGTTACGTAATGATTATGTGACGACTGTCATGAAATATTCTTCTTAGTCATAGGTCTTGGCTGCTATCGTTTCTAGCGCAACGACTTTATTCACAGAACTACAAAGTTAATGTTTAGCAAATGTTCAACATACGTGGTTGACTGGCCATTTTAGGTACAATGCACAACCAACCTTGACAGCCTAAAATGCGTTCAGTTTGATCTGAATTCATCGTAATCACTTGATCAGTTATTCTGGATGGTCGCAGACATCTTGCAACACTTGTTGGTAGTGTTTATGTAACTTATTTGCTGTTTCAAACATCTGAATCCATTTCTACAACCTTTCACTCGAGCACCTTTAGCCTAACTGAAGATCTCGACCTTTCTTGCTTGTGACGTCACGTCCGTCTCGTCACATGATATTTTGAGGTCGTAACCTCGAGTAGTTTCCCTTTCTTGGCTTCATCGTACCACTGCTAAATTATCATCACTATTCTAGTATTCTGTGTGTTTTATACTCTAACACGTTTTCGTGGTGATTGTAACTATTCTATTGTTGACTTTACTCTAGCCTGTTCTTGTCAACTGTAACTTGTGCCATAAATACTATGTTGGTACTTGGCAATCCAGTCTCAACTGTTCCTCATTACTTATTATTTTAAATTCTTCCTCTTCTTCTTCTTCATTGTTTTTCTTTCATCCTATGCATTATCTGTTTCCTATTCTACAACATCTTCCTGCTAGTCCCCTCCGACATTTCTCCCCTCTTCAAATAACTAACGAGATTACAATGTTTGAAAGGAAACTATAACTTCCAAGCGAGACAATTCACTTTTGTTACTGTCTCCTGTCACACAGTATAAAATAACACAAAGTAATGCAGCTTTACACAATAGAATTACGAAAAAATGCAGGACGCAGCGGCAACTCCCCTTTACCAACAAACAAATACATGCACACAACACAACATATAATCACGGAGAAGTCCCTCCAGTGACTACATTATTGCCCAAGAACGAGATGAGCAGAATAAAATGATGAAAAAATGAGAATAATGAAGAGAAAATGAATATTTTGGAAAATAATTTCTTTGTTACTTATTCAGAATCCCAGGCTGAGATACTAACATGAATTTCACCTTGCTACTCTTATATAGACAGCAGTCGGAGTCTGTGGGTTATGGGGACCGAGGTAGGGGATGGTAACGGTTCAGTGATGATCCCAGGTAAATTAATGGAAGTGGTACATGGAAAAGTGGGACAGGAAGGTAAGGCGTGAAACTTAAAACAAAAGAGACGTGTTGGCGGCACGAGAGTGAAAATCAAGGAGTCTCCCGGTGGATGTCCGTACAATGCATGAGTGGGTGCCAGTGAAGGTCGGCCATAGTGGACGAATACAATAGAACAATAATGTGTGCACCTAAGTATTTTTTTTTTGTTCACGCGTTTCCATCCTGTTTCAGGATATTGCGGTCAACGTCAGCATCTTTCAGCTGTATGTTGATTCCTGGGCTAGATTACGCTCATCAGCACGCCACGACTTTCTGAGCGACCGGCTCCATACTCTCATAAGTCACTGGCGCGAATCGAACCACTTCCAATTCTCATGCGCTCACGTCAACCACGAGAGTATTCGGGGTTACGGAGAAAGCTGCTAACTCCTCGACCAGGGAGACCGGCGCACCTAAGTATGATGGTAATAATAAGGACATTTATTTATGTGCTCCTTCCATCATCTCCTGTCACAGAATACTCTTCAAGAGAATGGTGTCGCCAGAGTTCTGTACCATGATGACCTTGAACGATGGAGAGGCCTATGCTATCCAGTCCGTGACCCGTACTGACAAATTGGGGCTTCTCGTCTCTGGAGTGTATGTGCCAGGTCATGTGTTGTTGTTGTTGTTGTTGTTGTTGTTGCTGCTGCTGCTGCTGCTTCTGCTGCTGTTGTTGTTGTTGTTGTTGTTGTTGTTACAGTTATGTATACTGAGTTGTGGCTGTTCGTTTTGTCATCGATATCTTCATCTGATGGGAGATGCCTTGAAGAGATTAGAACAAGAATCGCCATGGGGAAAGTAGCCTTTAGCAAGATGAAAAACATATTGACCAATAAATAGATGTCACTTGAAACGAGAAAAAGAGGGTTGAGGTGCTACATAGAACCTGTACTTTTGTATGGGTGTGAAACTTGGACAAAGAGCAGACAAGCTGAAAAACATCTGATGGCTGTAGAGATGTGGTTTCTGAGGAGAATGCAAAGAATACCATGGACAGACAGAAAAACCAATGACCAAGTACTACAGGAAACAAATGAAAATCGTAAATTTATTAGATAAATTAGACGTAGACACTCACAATTTTTTGGACGTGTTATGAGAAGAGATGAATTGGAGAATTCGGTGCGACTAAGCGCTCTACTACCCGGTCGATGACCCGTTATATGTTTGAGCTGGGTTGGGGAATGTGGGTCACGTTCACCCTATGACATCTCACCATGATGAAATAGATAGCGTAGAGGGCGCAGTGTTACTTGCATTGTAGTCACTGTGAGCTACAGTCCGTGAAGCCAGAATAACAACGATGTACATTTACCTCACACCCACTGTAGATTTTTTCTTACTGAGGATTGGTTGGCTATTGAAGACATGATTGTAAGTATATTACAACCATCTTGTTTTTTATGTAGGTGTTTTAATACTCTTCCGCTAGAGTGGATTGACTAAAGGTTAGGATGTTGGTAACGATGATCGCCCTATGTTGTGTGGGGCTGGTTCCGGAGTATCCTGTTGGTGATTATAGTCTAGGATGCACTCCTCAATTCTACTGAGGCTTAATATGATTACTTCCTCTTTGGTGAAGTTCTATTGTAGTATATCCTGCAATCGTACCGTTACTTTGTCCGCAAAACTACCACCATCACTATAATCACTAGAATGACTGAATGGATTCTAGGCTTCTTGATTGGGTGGGACATTATGACACGCCATTCAATAGCTATATGGTTCCGCTCTTTGTGTGCTACACAGTTTGCTAATTAGGTTTTCGTGGGCATTGGTATATGTAAAACAGATAAGAATAAGGTGCTATAACGACGTTATAGACATACATATTATAAATAATAGCTATGTATCTACCATGCACTCTCTATTAAACAGTCCATATATTACTATCGATAATGGGTATGTAGACACTGACAAGACATTTTCACCTTCCCCTACGACTACACTACTATCTATATTATTATGGTGCCACCATAGCATTGTGTTCAAAAGTTCAAATGCCAGCTATATTCCATGTCGACCCAGCCTACCATACTATAGGCAGAAATGACTTGTCTCTTCAGTTATATGCGTCTAGCACCATATATCCCATGTATTATACCAGTATTGTTAGGTTAACCATATGCCTACTTGGAGAACCACAACGAAAATGTGAAAGATTTATCCAAAAGCCAACTTACCATTAGCGACTTGCCACATGGTGAACTGGTTGCTGCTCACAGAGAATGGTACTTCTATACAGCGAATACTGGTCGTTTTATATACGTTATTTGCTGACGTAGAATAATGACTCAGCAGAATATTGTCTGGCCATATCTGATCTTGATACACTAACGTGATAAGGTCGTGGCCTATCACCGCGACATAGTAGCTTGTGAAATTGTTAATCCCGAGTTAGGTCCCGTGATTCGACAATCAACAGTTTTTCTTTAGTATCCATTTTAACTACGTGTATTGGGTGTATTTTTATGGATACGACCGGAAGCAGCGCCATATTTGAACGGATGTGATCATTACCCACGTGTGATAGAATGCAGTGCCATCTTTGACTCGTTTTAGCCACGTGTTTCATTTGTATTCCATTAGCCACGTGACCGGATGCAGCGCCATCTTTGACTCGTTTTAGCCACGTGTTTCGGTTGCATCCCATTACTCATGTGTGATCGAATGCAGCGCCATCTTTGATCGGCTTTAGCCAGTGAGCACGTGGTATGGTTTTGCCATTTCCACTTGTGGTCGGATGCGACGCCGTCTTTGACTCGTTTGTCCACGTGTTTCTGTTGTATCCCACTAGACACGTGACCTGATGCAGCGCCATCTTTGATTGGCTTTAGCCACGGGGTTCGGTTGTATAATTAGGTGCTATTGACAGATGCAAAATCAGTGCTCGGGATGCTCCTATCTGGGACATTGTCGGTACTAAGGACACTACTTTCTGAACTTAGCAGTCGGCATAAGGTCACCAGACAGTGGCTGTCATCCCACTGTGGAGTACCCTGAAACGCCAGCGCTGATCGATTGGCTAAGGAAGGAGCAAAAGAAGAACAGCGCACACATTCACACACGCACACGCACAAACACACACACACACACGCGCACACACACGCGCTCGCACACACACATACACATTCACTTACACCCGTTTATTTAAAAATAGAATTTTTTCATTAGACAAAGAGGAGAAACCGCAGTAATCCAGTCAAATTGAACTTCATGAGTTGCATCCCGTGGTGAAGTGACATGCCCGTGGGCTGCCTTGTATGACATGCCCGGGGCTTGCCTCGCATGATTTCGTTTTATCGTCACAGTTTTGTAGTGCTTCTGGTAATGACCTAAAGTACCTTGCTAATGTATGAGTGTTATTCTGCGAAAGTACGATAATGTTTATAACGAAAGACATGCCCGGGGCTTGCCTCGCATGACATGCCCTGGGTTTGCCGCGCTGATGCAATTTTTAACAATTGTGTCAGACTTAAAACTGATTTACCAACATCCACGCATGCCGACAGCTTTTGCCTTTCGAGATGTTTAATTTCTGACATAAATTGTAGTTTTGTGTTACCATTTACCCACATTTTTCATGTGATTACTTTATTGGCACCCAAGCAAAGTGTCTTAGAATATTTGTTTACACTTTCAGCGATGTGTTCAGTCGATTAAGCCCCATTTAAAGCCGCTATATTCAAAATTTCACCATCGTGTGTTAATCAGTCACTGCGATATTACATTAAGAACAGAAGGCCAGCCTCGAGCTTGCCGGCATCAAGGGACACAATTATTTCCAAAATATGCAAAGGGAAATACCTCGCGTTATTTTTTAATAAATTATTTCAGTTGAATGTATAATTTTGAGACAGGTCTTTAATGTTATTTCCTCTAGAATTAATCTCTTTCTATATGTTATTACATTTTATTATTTGTGATATATTGCATCATCGCTAGTATTTATATAGCATAATATGGCTTCAGGCTATTTCATAAAGTTGTAACAGGGAGTTCTTTCTCATTTGGTCAAATCTTGTTGGTCTCTTGGCTCAGATCAAAGTGTAGTTTTGCCCAATACTGCCCTTGATTTAGCCAAAGGCCCCATTGACAACATTATTCGCATTTCGGTGTGAATTTTGGTGGCCTCCCTCTGGATGCAAAGGCTAATATCCGGGGTAGGGGCCCATTCCCTCGCGCCTCTCACATCGGTCTACCCCCAACACACACACACACTGGGACTCGGTGCATATTTGGTCTACTTATCCATATAAGTATTCCACATGCCCGGGGCTTACCTCGCTGTCTTCGAGCGGTCCCGGGGGTGGTCTGGGCCGATCTGGGAGAGGGGGCAAAGGCATTTGGGGGTCGGGGGCACATACACATCATGGACCGGAAGTAGTCAACCGGCAGTTACAGCTGGAAGTACCCAACATATCTCCCGAAAATGTTGGAAAAATATTGATCCAGTTTATGACGTAACGGATCGGGATCCATACTCTTCATATAGTAAAATATGACGTCATCAATCGGGATCGGATCCTTATTTCCGACTTAGTTTACCCCCCCCCCCCCCCCCCCCCGAGGTACTACTCTATTGACCAAGAGAATGTTTCTTTACATAAACAAAGCATTTTATCGGCTCTGATGGACTTGCATTGAACGCAGTGGTGATTATATCCAAAAAAAATGATACATTTTAAAACCCTTTTCTCTAGAATATATTCACACATAAAGCATTACTCCCCCCAAAAAAGTGTTTCATTTGAATCTCCCTCGTAAATATCGATGGGGATTTGAACTCATAACACTGGGCCAGCAGGTAAGGGAGAACTAAATACGGACGCTCTGACTGCAATAAAGAAGAAACGCTCAAATACAAGCAGAGAAACAAATAGGGAAACAAAAAAGTGTTGATGAAACTATGTAGTTTGTGGAAAATAACTGTCCATCTGCCTACAGCATAAACTATGTAGCTTGTGGTCAGTAACTGTCCATCTGCCCATAGCATGAGCTATGTAGCTTGTGGTCAGTAACTGTCCATCTGCCTACAGCATATATTATGTAGCATGTGGTCAGTAACTGTCCGTCTGCCTACAGCATAAACTATGTAGCTTGTGGTTAGTAACTGTCCATCTGCCTACAGCATATATTATGTAGCTTGTGGTCAGTAACTGTCCATCTGCCTACAGCATATATTATGCAGCTTGTGGTCAGTAACTGTCCATCTGCCTACAGCATATATTATGTAGCTTGTGGTCAAGAACTGTCCATCTTCCTACAACATGAACTATGTAGATTTTGGTCAGTTACTGTCCATCTGCCTACATCATGAACTATGTAGCAAGTGGTCAGTAACTGTCTATTTGCCTACAGCATGAACTATGTAGCTTGTGGCCAGTAACTGTCCATTTGCCCACAGCATGAACTATGTAGCATGTTGTCAGTAACTGTCTATCTGCCCACAGCATGGACTATGTAGCATTTGGTCAGTAACTGTCCATCTGTTCACAGCATGGACTATGTAGCATGTGGTCAGTAACTGTCAATCTGCCCACAGCATGAACGCCTACAGCAATCACAGCCTGCTGCACTCCATCTTGGAGAAACACTTCATCGACTCGCCAGAGTTCGAGTCCACTTTGACGGGAGACGACAAATTTCAGGTTAGCTCACTTCTTTCTTAAACTCGGGCCCATTGTTGGGAGGAGGCGTGGGTGTGGAGGCGATGGGTTGGATGAAAGATTCCCTCTGAACTCTTTGAGTTACATTGAGTCATGGGTTCATTCAATGAATCCCACCCAACGTGTGATGTGTTCTGTTACTTGTTATATTTGGTCAGAAAATACTACAAAAATCCGGTCTTCCTAATTGCCACATGTGCATATATAAAGGGTGAAGGTAGTCCCATTGGAGATGCTGAATTTGGAAAGTTTAGTGTTAAGCTATTACATATTCTTGGCCAGAATATAATAAGATGGGTTGGCCAGCCCCCCTTCCACTCTCCTGACGGCGCTCAACGCGTAGAAGAAAAAACAAGGTGGAATGTTAATCACATTACAACAGGAATAATCAGCACGGACACTTTTCAGTGGTTTTTGTAGATGGGACTGGGCACATGTGGCAATGTCCCGAGTGCAGTGAAGTCAGATCCCTAAATTCAGTGTTCAATATTCCTTCCAAACTGAGTTGAGTCAAGAGCTGACATCACAGTACTCCGGCCATTCCCAGACTTACTCCGTTCTCATCTGCAACAACCAGCGAATAGTTCCAATATTAATGGTACCAGATGCAGTCTGATTATGTGTCCCTCTTGCCTTTCCTCTCAGTACTGAGTGTCAGTCACATCCTCTTGTCACTACCTGCCAAGCAATCCTCTTTAAGACGTGATGATCTACCCATGTTCACACTCTATACACACGATTCCAAAGGGCCCCGACCACATCTGCATTATCATGCACTAATACCCCACCTAACAAGCCAATCTATCCACCTGCTCATTTCCCACCACACCAACATGTCCTGGCTGAAAAATTCAACAGATGCTCTCTATTTTTGATTGTTAAATAATAGCCCGCCACTGTGTCCGAACCGAAACATGCCCGCCTTCACTTTTCTCATCATACTTTGTGATTCCGTTGCAACCATGCGTGTGCTATTTGTCTTCCAGTAAGTCGAACGCTGCAATCACTACCTCCAGCTCCATTCTCAGACTAGAAGTTGTGGTAACAACATATACCAGAATCTCCTGCGCTAAACACCGTCTACCAACCTAAGCATCGAATCCCCAGCCAGCCAATTTTTTGTTCCCTCCCCCCCCCCCCCCTAATACTATTCCCTGAAAACCCTGTTTCGAGGCTCGTTTTATCAGGCTGGATCGGCCCCTGAACCATACTGGTAGGGAAAAGTAACCAAGCCAAATATGGGAATGAAACCCTGACCATTCACCTACTAAGCAAGGCACACTAACCACTATACCACCTCGATTCCAATATGTGTGTGTGTGTGTGTGTGTGTATGTGTGTGTTTATGTTGGTGTATGTGTGTGCGTGTGTGAAAATGCGTCTGTGGCATGGCCGTGTAGTGGTTGGCACTGGCCTACCAACAAACTTCTGAGGACTGCCTCGTACTTGTCATTCAGCCACACTACAGTTTAACAAAAGCTTTCACCTGTTGCTCCATACAGGTGTCCATTGTAGCGTCTGGCGTGTGTGGGATGTGGATTTTAATTTAAGAGAATATTTCGTTAAGTTGTCTAGGGGATTTGTTGATTCTCTGGTCACTGATAGAAAGCAAGATGATCATGGAATTCTACCATAAACACAAGAAGGAAAATACTTCACTCCTGTTCATAACTGTATTTACGTGTACTTCTCCATTCCCACTTATCACCCTCTAGGGTTCCAAATGTTGCTGTATGTAGCCGAGGCGCGGTGTTGGGGTGAGCGCCCAACATTGCTTAAATACCTCAATGGCTCGTGAATACATAACCTATGCAGCAAAAGTCCAACTCATGGCCTTCACGTGGTGGGCCCGTTTAAACTAACAGGAGAAGGGGCGACGGCGAGTCACTGGCGCCGGAAAATAACCAGTATGCTCTAGATGTGTATGCACGTACATGCATGCGCAGACAGGTGTGTGCGCGCGTACACATCTACACTCGAGTGAGACCACAGTCTGCTCTAGCAAAGAAAGGTGCTGAAGACGGAGGCAACCAGCCAAGAGGCGCACCACAGAAATCAGGATGCCACGCAATCACGCAAAATGGAATATGTCGACTACTGCTAATCGTTATGGTGCTCGCCCTGCTTTGGACGCCCAGGCAGGTGCAGTGCCGGGCCCTATGTCTCGAAAGGGTCCAACCCCAACTACTGGAGGTCCTTCTCAGATGTCCTGTGGAGCCAGGGGACATGAGAATAGGACGACTGGCCATACTAAACGAAGACTTAAAATAATGCACTGGAATGCGGAGGGAGTCAGCAACAAAAAAATAGAATTAGAAAAAATCTTGGACCAAGAAAAAGTAAGCATATGTTGCTTGCAAGAAACCCACCTCAATGAAAATATAGCCTTCAAAATCAGAGGCTACCAGTGTTACCGATCTGACCGAAAGGACAGGCGAAAAGGTGGGACACTGACCCTCGTAAGAAATAACATCATGGCTTCCCAAATCAAAGTCTACATGGAAGGGGCTGAGTATCAGACACTTAAACTTAAGACAGGTAATACAGATCTACATCTGATCAATTACTACTGTCCAAGTGACCGCCCACAGGCATTGGACACACTACCACTAAAAGAAAAAATGATTGTGTGTGGCGATTTCAACAGCCACTCGCAGAGCTGGGGCTATGATCACATGGACCATAGAGGAGAGAGACTGGAAGACTGGCAGGATGAGAATAGATTCATCTTGATTAACAAGCCGTCCGACCCACATACTTTCTACTCGAGATCATGGCACTCTACAACTACACCTGACCTGGCTTTTCATTCACCACACTTGTGGAGTGGAACATTACACGAATTGTTGGGAAACAACTTGGTGGCAGTGACCATCGGCCAGTCTTTCTAACCGTAGAAAATGAGCTTGTAAGTGAAAGCAGCACCCTCTCGAGGTGGAACTACAAGAAAGCAGACTGGGCAATGTACAAGCATCGCACCAGCATACTGGTTAGAAACCTGAACACTGAGAAAGACATAAATAAAGTAGTTGAAGAGTTTGGGAAATGCATACTACAGGCAGCGCGAGAAACAGTACCAAGAGGAGCCCATAAACAATATAAACCCTACTGGAGTAGTGAACTGGAACAGTTGCATAATGATGTGGAAGTGTGTAGAAAGCAAGCAGAGGCCACACCCAGCCAAGAGCACCACAATAAATTCCAGCATGCAAAAGCCAAATTTCAAAGGACCAAGCTGCAGGCTAGACGGAAAAGCTGGCAGGAGAAAACGGAGTCTCTGAACTTTGAAAGAGACACAAGGAAATTGTGGAAGCTAATAAAACAGCTTAATGATGAGGGCACAGGGAGAAACTCAAAAATTGCGCTACATAAAGATGGAAAAATCTTAACAAGAAAGCAAGCAGCTGACCATTTTGCGGACTCGTTCGCACAAGATAATAATATCAAAATTAGTCCAGAGAAACAACAAGAGATTCGAGAGAAACGACAACATACAGGACAGAAGGAAATAGTACATGAGGTCCTGGAGGCACCCATCACAATCAGCGAACTGGAGCTAGCCATATCAAAACTGAAAATGAGAAAGTCACCAGGAGCTGATGGTATCTCCAATGAAATGATCAGGAACCTAGGAACAGAGGCCAAAACAAAGCTGTTGCAGATCTTCAATAACAGCTGGACCTTAGGCAGTGTTCCACAAGCCTGGAGAGAAGCAATAATGATACCCCTCCTAAAATCAGGGAAAGATGGTTCCATTGCCTCTAGCTACAGACCAATTAGCCTCACCAGCTGTCTCTGCAAAACACTGGAGCGCATCATTAATCACAGATTGCAGTGGTACATTGAAAGTAAAAACATCCTTGTGCCACAGCAGGCTGGTTTTAGGCAGTGCTACTCTACGGAAGATCAGACAACCTACCTCTCTCAAGAAATTGAGGATGCATTCCAAGAGAAGAAGCTGGTGCTTGCGGCATGGATAGATCTGAAGAAAGCCTTTGACAAAGTCTGGAAAGAAGGTTTGATGAAGAAACTGAGAAACTGCAAAGTCAGTGGAAGAATGTACAAATGGGTGAAAGCATACTTGCACAACAGAAGAGCCCGAGTACAGATAGACGGACTCAAGAGCAAGAAAGTACTATTGCGTCACGGGGTCCCCCAGGGCGGAGTCTTGTCCCCCACACTTTTTCTAATCTTCATCAATGATCTTGTTGCTCACCTACCGCATGGAATTAAAGCGGCAATGTACGCCGATGACCTCGTTCTATGGAGCATAAATGAATATGCATCAGTGGCCACCAGATTGCTACAAAGAGCTGTAGATACATTTGCTGCATGGGCAAATAGATGGTGTGTCAGCATAAACACTGACAAGTGCAGTACCACCCTATTTACCCTCTCTCCAAAACAAAAGGCAGGGATCATCCAGATAAATGGAACACCCCTAAGAGAAGATAAAGAACCAACATACCTTGGAGTAACATTTGATGGCAGGCTGACATGGAGAAAGCACATCAACAAAGCAGTAGCAAAATCCAGAAGGAAAATAGCCATCCTGAGAAAGCTAAGTGGAACCACATGGGGAGCCAGTACGAAAATACTTAGCAAAGTTTACCAACAGAGCATACGACCACACCTGGAATATGGGTCAACCGCTTGGTGTTCAGCATCACAAACCACACTATAAGAGTTGGACAAGGTGCAAAATCAAGCACTTAGAGTCACCACAGGAGGGATGAGATCAACCCCTATAGTGGAAATGGAGAAGATGGGGAGGACACAGGCACTGAGTGAGCGCAGAGATACGAAAACGCTAATACAAGCAGAAAAGTTCCTCAGCTTGCCAGGCCACCCTATGAAGAACAGATTTGAAAACCTAGCTATGGGGCGGTTGAAAAGCAGTAGTTTTTTCCACCAGGCCAAACGACTCTGCAGAGAAACCACTGATCTGCCCACAGTTGGTATCCCCCTAACAACTATTCCAGAGCGAACTCCATGGAAAGATGAGCATAGACTATCGTTACAAATCCAGACAAAAGTGAGAGGAATATTTGACAACGAAGAACAGAACAGTGTGCAGCGCAGAACAGCCACTCTCAGCTTCCTTGATGAAGAATACCCACAGGACCTCTGGATCCGAGTCTACACAGATGGGTCAGCACAAAATGCTGTCCGAAATGGAGGAGCGGGAGTGTACATAGAATATCCAAATAATACTAGGGACACAGCCAGAGTACCGACATGAAAGTACTGCCATAACTATGATGCTGAAATTGAGGCAATCAAGATAGCAACAGAGAAATTATTAGATACCAACCATGGTACACAACCTGTGGTGCTACTGACAGATGCAAAATCAGTACTCGACGCGCTCCTGTCTGGGAAATTGCCAGTACTAAGGACTCTACTTTCTGAACTTAGCAGTCAGCATAAGGTCACCATACAGTGGATACCATCCCACTGTGGAGTACCCCGAAACGACAGAGCTGATCAATTGGCTAAGGAAGGAGCCAAAGAAGAACAGCCTGATGTGCCCGTTACATACCACCAAAAGAAAAGAATGATCAAATCAGTCAGAAAGCCACCAAAATCTGCTCAAGATGACTACCACGTTATGGACAGACCAGAACAAGTCATTATTCTGCGCCTCAGAACAGGACACAATAGATTACGCAACCACATGTATACAAAATTCAAGATTGGTGAAACAGCCATGTGCACATGTGGATTGGCGTCGCAGACAGCAGAGCACATACTCCAAGATTGCCCAAAATATAACATATCTAGGCAAACCTTCTGGCCTAGAGAGACGACAGTGGAAGATAAACTCTATGGACCACTGTGTGAACTGAAAAAAAAAACAGTTCAATTCATGCAAGAGACGACATTGCAGATATAGACATATTTCAAGCGAACGAAAGAAGAAGAAATCACCCTCTAAAGTTTATCTAGTGCTAGAAGACATTGATTGTTCACAACATATAAACAACCACTGTTGAACACCACATTTAATTGATGTACACATCAACAATTTTTGGACAAACAGTTCAAGCATTAAATCAAGATCTGTAGTAACATACATGAAAGTGTAATAGTCACATTGAATTTCATGAACAGGCATGGGAATGATTTGCATTATCAAAACATATTTACCCCATTGTCCCAAGAAAAAAAACCAATGTTATTACAACAACACAACAACCACAAATTGGGTCTACTATCCTTGACCCACCTTACATAATTAAGGCAAACAATGGTCTAAGTACATAGAACCCAAGATATAAAACAGTTGTTTCTGACACCCTTTACAATTCTCATATTTAAAAATAATGAGTTGGTGTCAAAATACTCACTATACCATAACCACCATTTGGTTATTCCTCATTACCAAATAAAACACTATTTACCTTATAAATCCATGGCATAGGGGAACAAAACACATATAAAAAGCAGATGGTACACAATTAAACTAATTAATAGAGTCATTTATCTCCTGGTGTGCGGTTAAGGGTTCATCTCTGCTGTAGATTAGATCATTTTCCCATTATCTGGGTACCGAATTAATGCACTCAGTTGTGTTCCTAATATTTATCCACTGGTAATTGGCTGGTGAATATTTTATAATCCATACTCCAGGAATTTAAATATCACACACCACATATCTCCTCCGCGGAGCTAGAATCTTTGAATACTCTGTTGCAGTAGGCTCGGTGCCTTTTTGTGAAATTTGGGGCCTTGGTTGGCCTTACTTTCAGGAATTTCCACTTAAGCTCTGCAGAAGGTACTTTCCAATCTCACCATACACGGTGCCAAGTAGACGGCCATTCAGCTGCTCTGTTTCCAATATCAGAATCCCAATGTTCAAAAAGATGTTACACCCACCAAGTTGCGAGTCTATATCCCATGGCATTTAGGTTGACATTGGACCAGCAAGGAGTTTGTCGTTGTTATCTAGTCCAGTGTAGGAACTTATATGGCTGAGAGGCATCTCATGGTAGTATCTATGACTAGGTCTAGAATTTATCTATACCTACATATATCCAAAGATGAATAATTCCAGCACATAAGCAGGGTTGCAAACAATCAGATGATTCCTTTTGTTGCAGATGTAGAGGCATTTAGTTGCTTTCATAAGGTATTTTTTGATGGTGTTCAGGTTTTGGATCCTTGAGATAATCTGGTGTAGTTATGTTTCAGAGGATCTTAAGTTGGTACCCTGGTTGTACTGGCTTATGTGGTTTCAGTGTCTCTTCCCATTTGTTTGAGTTGGTGTCTTGAACCTTATGTTGACTTTTGCGACTGTGTGACTTCTTTCGAAGGAGGATACTTGGGTGTATCCTTTGAACTTGGGAGTCCAACAGACAGATGAAGGGTTCTTACTGCTTTTAGTTTTATTACACGTAGTATAACTCCCATAGTTTAGTTGACCTCGACGATTGATGGTTCATCACGCGGTACCTCCCAGAAGTAAAACAGGTTATCCTTTTTGTATCTGTGTACTAGGTATATCATGTCGACATTCTGATAAGGAAATCCATCCTGGGTATTCTGACAGGAGTCAGAATATCAAACGCTGAGTGTCGATCATCTTCGAATGTGTCTTTCGCTGGCTATGGCAGCTAATGAGTGCAGCAGTCAACATTGAGGTATTGGTCCAAACTGGTTAAGACATGTTGCCATTTATCACTTACACCAGGCTGTTTACCCAGGATCCTGATAGGTGAAATGCCCTACAAATCCGACCACCACTGGCTTCTCTTCTATAGAAAAAGATGACAAGAATACAACACTAGCATTAACCTACTGTGATGTGTTAACATTTCACAACAATATTACAAAAAAAAATGGGAAGGGGATAGGAGTGGGTTTTCAAGGTCCATGTCCCTCCTTGCTTGTTGTAGAGCTTTCCTAGCTCTGATAGTGAGTGAGGTATCTTTTCACTCTATGTTTTGTTCTGAGATTGTTAATGGGAATTATTTGATGAGCGAAGCCATTCTGTCCATCCAACATGTTGATATTGCCTCTCTCTCTACTTGAAGAGGATAGCCTATACATAACCTCTGTGGTTTCTAATGCCGCGTTTTCCTTCCGTCACTATAATCAGCATTAGACCAAGGCTCTTCAACATTGTCTTCTTAATTACTGACATACACAGGTTTCATACATCATCTCATGTTTCCACAAGAGTCACATTACAATGTGTATTTCCCACAATAAAGAGTAACACTCAGGACATAATGATTTATGATTCTCATAACAGAGAAAACCATCATGTGCATTTCTCTGATATTAAGTACATGATAATCATACATAATAATGAATCATAATGATGATGCAAGGAGCCTATGTTTTTGGATTTTCTCAGGGGTTAATCCATAAACTAAAACATACATTGGTTCCCCCCACTGCTTACAGCAGTATGAGGTTAGTGAACGCTGTGATATATTTTGCCAAGAGCTGCTATTATTCGGAGTGTATTTATCAGAATAACTTATGCCGCATGGTCCTGTCTTCTGAATATTGCAAGCAGTTTATTAACATCAATCCCTACCACCGTGGGGTGATGCGAATTGAAGGCACATCCTATCCGAACATTCATTTATATCATGCGTTTTCTGTCTTTGTTCTTGATTTTATATTCTCAAACATGGCAATTTACTAGCAATATTTTATGACATGATTGCATGTTCATCACACCTATGGTGTGGTTACTAATCTGTTAACAAAAAGATTGTACTAAGATTTAGCACGATAGTTTCAAGTTACAGATTAGGAATTAGAAAACAATTTATCCAAAATGAACTGAGTCCATGATATGTGTAATCATTTGTATGTCTCCGCATGGATAAAAAAGGTTCAGAAATATCCTTAATAGTGAATTTACACTACATAGGATATTTGAAAGTGGCAGAAACAAGTTCTCTACTATGAAGTATGAATCAGGAGTCTGCTCCCCCTCATTGAGAAAAGTTCCTAGAATGTGTTTCTGACATGAGTTTGATACTCTACAGTACACATAATATTTATAGGTTATAAGCACTGCTAGTTAGATATAAGTTCACAATGCCTATAAGAGATTTAACATAGGGATTTGAAATTGAAAAGCATAGGAAAAATTACAGCGTGGTGCCGCATGGCGCTCAGTGGTAAAAATCAATCAGACTCTAGTTTACAAGAATTGTTGATTTATCATTCTACCTAATTATTAATTAAACACAATGGTATATGCACCTTATCGAAATACATGAATACACATTAATAATGTAGATTTAACGTACCATTGTTGCAGAGAATGATGGTTTTTAAGGTAAAACTACCCTATCCCCGAAGGGAAAGGCCGACGTCTTTCTTTTGTCCTATCTTGAACAGAAATGGCCGCTTTAGTGCCTTTGTTTTAAAATTAGCCGGTCTTGGCCAGGTGCGTGAACCAAAATAAGGCCAAATTTTAACTAATGCCAATTAAATTTGGCTGTGCTACTTTTCCTTTCTCCTACATTAAGTAAGATACTTAAACAGTAATTATTAGGGATTGGTATTTTTAAAGCGTCAATACAAGGATGTTGGTAGAGACGTTTTTAATATATCACAGACTGCCTAGTACTTGTCATTCAGTCACACTACAGTTTAATAAAAGCTGTCACCTGTTGCTCCATACAGGTGTCCATTGTAGCGTCTGGCGTGTGTAGATATCTGATCTGGCCTCGACAAAGTCTAGAGTACCTGCTGGCGAAGGACCCCTACCTGGCGTGTGTGATGAAGACGCTGATAGCCCGGGACATCACGAACAAACTGTACGCTCTCAATGAAAAGGTAGGCCTGTGGATTTTGTCTTAGCATTGGGAATTTCTGTTTTATATGTTGGACTGTGAGACCATCAGAGTCATACATAAAGTATGATCGCTTTAGAAAATAAATTCATTTATAGATGGTTGGTTGGTTGCATGGTTAACTGGAGGGTTGGTTGCTTGGTGGCTGGTTAGTTGGATAGTTGAATGGTTAAGTGGGTGGCTGTTAGATGCTTGATTCGTTAATTGATTGGTTGGTTAGATAGATGGCTGTTTGGTTAGTTGAGTGCCTGGATGCTTAAGTAGTTAAATAGTTGGCTGTGTGACTTATTGGGTGTTTAGTTTTATTATTGTATGGTTGGTTAGATACTGGTTGGCTGGAGAGTTGGTTGGATAATTTGATGGTCAGATGGTTAGTTGAGTGATTTTATGTTTGGCAAGTCTCCTGGCCTAGGGGTTGACGTCTTTCTCCGTAATCCCGTACATTCTCGCGAGTAACATAACCTGCGCCAGAATCGGTAGCGGTTCTAGCCGCGTTGATAACTTACGGGGTATGTGAGCCGGTCGCCCAGAAAGCAATGGCAAACTACTGCCTAGTACATCAACAGCAGCTGAAGAATGCTGATGTTGACTGCAACGTCCTGAAAGGGATAGGCAAAAAAAAGGTGGATGGTTGACTTAATGGCTGATTGGATGGTTGATTGGATTGTTGGTTGGATGGTTGATTGAATGATTGTTCTAGGTCGAGTCGACCCGGGTACCCATTGTAGGTTGAGTTCACCTGCGTGAGCAGGTCAGATTACATTTAAAAAATAACGATCCACATATCCTATGAATCAAACACATGACCACCTACCGGAAAACCAACATACTAGCCACTGCACCACCGCGGGCAAATTGTTTGTTTCTAGGTCTGCCATATTGTATGGGTAGAGTTGCCACTGTATGCCGGTTATCCACCCTGTGTGGGAAAAGTCTGTTCGGTCTCGTAGGATGTGTCCTGAATTAAATATTCATGCAATCACAATGTTTTATTGTATACATTCAATTCACACTTGGTGAAGGACAATCGAGTATACGTGAACAGATCTTCTACTTCCGTTGACTTCACACCATGTGAAAGACCCGAGTAAACCCATCTTGTATTCACATTCAGTTTACACCATGTATAAAAACCCCAGTAGATACTGTTACTTACACACACTTCACACCATGTGTAAGACCCCAGTAAACTCATCTTGTACTTACACTCACTTCACACCATGTGAAAGACGAGAGTAAACCCATCTTGTATTCACATTCACTTCACACCATCTGTAAGACCCCAGTAAACTCATTTTGTACTTACACTCACTTCACACCATGTGAAAGACGAGAGTAAACCCATCTTGTATTCACATTCACTTCACACCATCTGTAAGACCCAGTAAACTCATCTTGTACTTACACTCACTTCACACCATGTGAAAGACGAGAGTAAACCCATCTTGTATTCACATTCACTTCACACCATCTGTAAGACCCCAGTAAACTCATCTTGTACTTACACTCACTTCACACCATCTGTAAGACTCCAGTAAACCCATCTTGTACTTACACTCACTTCACACCATCTGTAAGACTCCAGTAAACCCATCTTGTACTTACACTCACTTCACACCATCTGTAAGACTCCAGTAAACCCATCTTGTATTCACATTCATTTCACACCACGTATAAAACCCCAGTACACCCATCTTGTACTACGTACATTGACTGTTATACCACTGATCCCTACAGGTGGCAACTCCGGCTGGATCCCGCCTGGACATCCGCCTCCCCAGCATCCCGAGGATCCTGAAGCAGAGGAAGGACCTCCGCCGAGCTCTAGTTGGTGCCATGGAAAATGACGTCATTGTCACCGACAGAGAGGAGGCTACAGACTCAGAGCCAGAGAATGATCTAGGCAAACAATCGGACGCTGCTGAAAGTAGGTCAGACCTGTTTGTGTGTTTATTTCTCCTTCTTACCTTTCCTGACCTCATTGGATCTCAGCACAAATGTTTTAATTAAACATGGCTGTCAATTTTCGGTCAGTCCTGCCGGCGTAGCTTGAAAGCTCGTCGGTAGGCGTCCAGTGGTTTTGCATGTATCACCTTGTACCGGGAGGGCGCGCTTTAGCGATGCTACTCTTGGCCTGCGTGTGCGTGAATAGTCCTTTCGATAGATATCCGAGTGATCCTGCCAGTAGTCATATGCTTTGCAAACTGATGCGGCTCAGCCGAAGATTTGTTCGCAACGTAGACGAGCAACATCTTCTGTAGGCAGAATCTCGTTGGCCGCATGTGTGTGTGTGGTCTGTTCTAGTGGTCAGTCTATCTATCTGACTGATATCTGGTTGATTCTATCAGTATTCATACGCTTGTCGCTTGTCACTACCCTTGTCTTAAAGCTGAAAATTAAAGAAATTGACGGAATGGCCGTTTGCACGAGGCTCTGGGCTACCATTTGTATTTGAGAGCCAATATATACAGGGATAACTGGCCGTGGCAGCCTAACGTCCATTGCATCTGTGTCCGTCTCCAGTCGTCTTGCCATGCTCGCCACTGGAACCAGATGGACGCAGACGAGAGAGTGAGGTCGACGGAGTTGCGCAACCACTTCCTCACTATAATCCAAACTAAAGCGCAAGTCATTCGTTCTTCATCAAATCAAAAGGTGCAATGAATGAATGGTCCTCCTCATTCGTGATGGACGAACATCCATCACCTCCAGACTGTTGCTACCTCAAACCACTTGGTTCTAGCTATGCAGTTTTTCTGTCCATTCTTCCATTTATATGAAACTGTTTGAACACGCCGGTTAGTTCGACATTAATGTGGACTTCTCATTCAGAAAGCAATGGCAAACTACAGGAAACATTACATATCCTTTGTAGGACGTTTCGATCAACCTCAGGCTGGCTTTCTACGCAATGTTACTTTTAGTAGTTTGCCATTGCTTTCTAAACGAGACGTCAACGTTTAAAGTTTAAGTCCAACTTATCGGCAAAGGGGATGAACATCTTAATTCGTCATCAGGACACACACTGCACTTCTGCGGGTCTTTTCTCCATTTTAAAGATCTCGAATGTTGTTTACTCCTGCCCTTCTCTGACGTCATTCCGAGTCGTGACATATGGCCGATCTCCTTTTCGGCTTTATTTAGAAGTAAGGGAGAGTAGGAGGGGGGAGAAGGAGGAGGGAAGGGAAGGAGGGAGGGGGAGGGGAGAGGGGAAGGAGGAGGGGGAGAGGTGGGAGAAGAGAGAGAGGGAGATGGGGGGGAGAGAGGAGAGAGAGGGGGGAGGGAGGAGGAGGGAAGAGGGTAGAGGGGGAAGAGGAGAAGGAGAGAAGGGGTGAAGGGGGAAGGAGGGGGGGAGGGAGGGGAGGAAGGGAGAGGGGAGGGAGGAGAGGAGGAGGGAGGGAGAGGAGAGGAAGAGGAGGGAAGAGGGGAGGGAAGAGAGGGGAGAGAAGAAGGAGAAGAAGAAGGGAGAGGAGGGAGGGAGGGAGAGAGGAAAGATGAGGAGTAGGAGAGGAGGGGAGAGAGGGGGGAGAGAGGGAGAGGAGGAAGAGAGGGAGGGAGGAGAGGAGGAGGGAGGGAGGGGAGGAGAGAGAGAAGGAGTAGAGGGGAAAAAGAAGGGAGGGGGAGGAAGGGAGGAGGAAAGGGGGAAGGAGGAGAGGGAGGGAAGAGAGGAGGGGGGAAGGGGGAGGGGAGGAGAGAAGGGAGGGAAGAGAGGGGGGGGAAGGAGAGGAGGGGGAAGGAGGGGAGAGGGAGGGGGAGAAGGAAGAGGGGGAGAAGAGAGGGGAGGGAGAGGAAGGGAAGGAGGGAGGGAGAGGAGAGAGAGAGGGAGAGGGAGAAGGAGAGAGGGGGGGAGGAGGAGGGGGGGGAAGGGAGGGGGAGAGAGGGGGAAGGAAGAGGGAGAGGGGGAGGGAGGAAGGAGAGAAAAGAGGAGGAGAGAGAGGAGTGGGGGAGGAGGGAGGAGGAGAGGGAAGAGGAGAGGAGGGAAGGGGGAGTAGGAGGGAGAGGAGAGAGGGAGGAGGGAGAAGGTGGGGAGGAGGGAGGGGGGAAGAGGGGGAGGGAGAGAGAGAGGAGGAGGAGAGGAGGGAGAAGAGGAGGGAAGGGGAGAGGGGGGAGAGGAGTGGAGGGGAGAGGGAGGAGAGAAGGGGAGAGAGGGGAGAAGTAAGAGGGGAGAGGAGGGGGAAGAGAGGGAGAGAGAGAAGAGGGGAGGGAGAGAGAGGGAGAGGAGGAGGAAGAAGAGAGGGGGGAGAGGAGTGGGGGGAGGGAAAGAGAGGAGAGGGGGGGAGAAAGGAGGGGGAGAGGGGGAAGAGGGGGGGAGAGGAAGAGAGAGGAGGGGGAGAGGGGAGAGAGGGGAGAGGAGAAGGAGAGGGGGGGAGGAGAGAAGGGAAGGAGGGAGAGAGGAAAGGGAGAGAAGAGGAGAGGAGGGGAGAGGGAGGAGAGGGGAGGAGAGAGGGGGAGAGAGGAGGGGGAGAGGAAGGGGAGGAGGAAGGAGGGGGAGAGAGAGGGAGAGAGGAGAGGGGGAGAGGGAGGGGGAGAAGAGAGAAGGAGGAAGAGGGGGAGAGGGGAGGGGGAGAGAAGAAGGAGGGGAAGGAGAGGGGAGGGAGGGAGGGGGGAAGGAGGGAGAGAGGGGGGGGGAAGAGGAGAGGGAAGGGGAGGGGGAGGGGAAGAGAAAGAGGAGGGGAGAGAAGGGGAGGAGGGAGAGAAGGGGAGAAGGGAGGGGGAGAAGGAAGGGGAGAAGGGAGGGGAAGGGGGAAAGGGAAGAGGGAAGGGGAGAAGGAGGAGGAGAGAGAGGGGAGGGGGGGGGAGAGGAGGAGAGAGGGAGAGGGGAGGAGAAGAGGGGAAGAGGGAGAAGAGAGGGGGAGAGGGGAGGGAGGGGGAGGGGGTGGAGAGAGAGGAGAAGTAGAGGGAGGGAGGGAGGAAGGAGGGAGGAGGGAGGGAGGGAGGGAAGGAGGGGAGGAGAGAGGGTGGGAGGGAGAGGGAAGGGAGAGGTGGAGAGGAAGGGGGGAGGGGAAAGAGAGGGAGGGAAGAGGGAAGGGGGGGGAGGAGGAGGGGGAGGAGAGGTGGTAGAGGAAGGAAGGAGAGAGGGGGAAGGGGGAGGGAGGGGGGGAGAGGGGAGGGAGAGGGGAGGGAGGGAGGGGGAGGGAGAGGAGAGGAAAGGGGGGAGAAGAGAAGGGGGGGGAGGAGAGGGAGAGGAGGGAGGGGAGGAAGGGAAAGAGGAGAGGGAAGGGGGAGGGGGGGAGGGAGGAGGGGGGAGAGAAGGAGAGGGGAGAGAGGGAGGAGAGAGAGGAGAGAAAGAGGAGGGAAGAGGGGAGAGGGAGGAGGGGGGGAAGGAGGGAGGAGAGAGAGAAGGGAGGGAGGGGGAGAGGGAGGAGAGAAGGAGAAGGAAGGAGGAGGGGGAGAGGGAGGAGGAGAGGAGGAAGGGGGGGGAGGGGGGGAGAGGAGGAGGGAGAGGAGGGGAAGAGAGGGAAGAGGAGAGGAGGAAGGGAGGAGGAGGAGAGGAGAGGGGGGAGGGAAGGGGGGAGAGAGAGGGAGAGAGTAGAGGGGAGAGGAGAGAGAGGGAGAAAGTGGGGGAGGGGGGAGAGAGAAGGAGGGAGAGAGGAGGGGAGGGGAGGAGAGGGAGGGGGGGGGGAGAGGAGGGAGGGAGGAAGAGAGGGGGGGGGAGAGGAGGGAAGGGAGGAGGGGGAGAGGGGAAAAGGGGGGAGAAGAGGGAGGGGAGGAAGAGGGGAGGAGAGAGGGAGGGGGGGGAGGGGAGAGGAGAGGAGAGAAGAGAGGAGGGAGGGGGAGGGAGGGGGGAAGGGGAGAGGAGAGAGAGAAGGAGAGAGGGGGAAGGAGGGGGGAGGGGAAGGGAGAAGAGAGAGAGAGGGAGAGGGAGGGGGAGGGGAGGAGGAGAGGGGGTGGAGAGGAGGGAAGAAGAGGAGGAGGAGAGGGGGGAAAGAAGAGAGGGGAGAGGGGAGGAGGGGGGAGGGGAAAGAGGGGAGAGAGAGGGATAGAGAGGGAGAGAGGGAGGGAGAAGAGAGAGAGGGAGGGGAGGGAAGGGAGAGAGTAAGGATAGAGAGGGGGAGAGGGGGGGGGGAGGGAGAGAGGAGGAGAGGAAGAGGGAGAAGGAGGGAGGGGAGGAGGTAAGGGGGAAGGGAAGAAGGGAGGGGAGAGGAGGTGGAGGAAGAGGGAGGAGAGGGAGAGAGGGGGAGGAGGAGAAGAGGGGAGGGGGGAGAGGAGGAGGGGAAAGAGGGGGTAGAGGGAGGAGGAGAGAGGGAGGGAGGGAGGAGAGGGAGAGGGGGAGGAGGAGGAAGAGAGAGGAGGGGGAGGGGGGGGGGAAGGGGAGAGAGGGAAGAAGGGGAGAGGGGAGGGAGGGGAGAGAGGGGGGGAGGAGAGAGAGATAGGGAGGGGGAGGAGAGAGAGGGAGGAGGAGGAGGGAGAGGGAGGGGGGAGGGGAGAGAGAAGGGGAAGGAAGGAGAGGGAGGAGAGGGGGAGAGGGAAAGGGGGAAGGAGGAGGGGGAAGGAGAGGAGGGGGGGGAGGGAGAGTAGAAGAGAGGGAAAGGGGAGAGGAGGGGGAGGAAGGAGGGAGAGAGGGAGGGGGGGGTGGAGGAAGGGGGGAAGAGGAGAGAGAGGGAGGGAGGAAGAGGAGGGGGGAGAGGAGGAAAGAGAGAAGAGAGGGAGGGGAGAAGAGAGGAGAAGGGAGGAGAGGGAGGGAGAAGGGAGAGAGAGGGAGAGGGAGAAGGGGAAGAGGAGGAGAGGGGAAGAAGGAGAGGAAAGAGGGGAGAGAGGGGGAGGAGGGAAGGAGGGAGAGAGGGGAAGGGGAGAGGGGAGGTGGGGAGTAGGGAGGGAGGGTGGGGGAGGGAGAGGGGGAGGAGGAGGAGGAGAGGAGGAGAGGGGGTAGGGGAGGAGGGGAGGGGAGAGAGGAGGGAGGGAGGAGAGGGAGGGGAGGGGAGGAAGAGGGAGGGAAGGAGGAAGAGGGAAGGATAGAGAGGAGAGGAGGAGAAGGGAGAGGAGAGGGGAGGGGAGGGAGAGGAGAAGGGGGGGGAGAGGAGAGGGGGAGAAGAGGGGGGAGGAGAGGGAAGGAGAGGAGAGGGGGGGGGGGGAGAGGAGGAGAGAGGGGGAGAGGAAAAGGGAGAGAGGGGGAGGAGAGAGAGGAGAGAGAGAGAGGGGGGAGAGAGGAGAGAGAGGAGGAGAAGAGTGAGAAGAGAGGGGGGGAAGGAGGGAGAGAGGAGGGGAGAAGAAGAAGGGTGGGGGGGAGAGGGGTGGGGGAGGGAGGGGGGAGGGAAGAGAGGAGGAGGGAGTAGAGAGGGGGAGAGAGAGAGAGAGAGGAGGAAGGAGAGAGGAGAGAGGGGAGAGGAGAGGAGGGGGGAAGAGAGGAAGAAGAGAGGAGAAAGGGGGGGAGAGAAGAGGAGGGAAGAGGGGAGTAGAGAGAAAAAAGGAGAGAGGAAGGGGGAAGAGAGGGGGGAGGGGAGGGGAGAGAGAAGGAGGAGGGAGGAGAGGGAAGGAGAGAGGAAAGAGGGGGGGGGGAGAGGAGGAGGAGGAGAGGAGGGGGGGGGAAGGAGAGGGGAGGAGGAGAGGGAAGGAGAGGAGGGAGGAGAGGAAGAGGAGAGGAGGGAGGAGGAGGGAGAGGAGAAGGGGGGAGAAGAGGTGGAGAAAGGGTAGAGGAGGAGAGGGGAGGGGGGGAGAGGGGGAAGGGGGGGGAGAGGGGAGGGAGGAGAGGAAGGAGGAGAAAGAGGAATAGGGGAGAGGGGAAGGAGGGGAGGGGAGAGAGGAGAGAGGAGAAGGGAAGGGGGGAGGGGGAAAGGGGAGGAGAGGGAGGAGGAGGGGGGGAGAGAGGAGGGGAAGAGAGGAGGGAAGAGGAGAGGGGGAGAGAAGGGAGAGGGAGGGAGGGAGGGGGGAGAGAGGAGGAGGAGGGGAGGGGGGAGAGGAGGAGGGGAGGAGAGTAGGGGGGGAGGAGGTAAGGAGAAGGAGGAGGGAGGAGAAGAGGAGAGGGAAAGAGAAGGGGGAGGGAGGAGAGGAGGGATGGGGAAGAGAGGAGGAGGGGGGGAGGGAGAGGAGGGAGAGAGGAGAGGGGGGGAGGGGGGAGGGAGAGAGGAGAGAGGGGGGGGGAGGGGGGGGGAGGAGGGGAGGAGAGGAGGAGAGGGGGGAGAGGGGGAGGGAGGGGGGAGGGGTGAGAGAGAGAGGGGAGGAGGAGGAGAGAGAGGGGAGGGAGGAGGAGAGGAGGGAAGAAGGGGGAAGAGGAGAGAGAGAGGAGTGGGAGAGGAGGGGGAGGAGAGGGGGGAGGAAGGAGAGAGGAGGGAAGGGGGGAGGAGAAGAAGGAGGAGAGGGGGGGAGTAGAGGGGGGGGAGAAGAGGGAGGTGAAAGGGAGGAGAAGAGAGGGGGGGGAGGGGGAGAGAAGGGAGAGGGGGGAGGAGGGGGGGGGAGAGAGGGAAGAGGGGAGTGGAGAGAGAGAAAGAGGGAGAGGGGGGGAGGGAGGGAAGAGGGAGAGGGGAGGAGGAGGGTAGGAGGAAGGAGGAGAAGGAGAGAGGGAGGGAGAGAGGAGGAGGGAGGAGGGAGGAGAGAGGAGGGGAGGAGAGAGGGGAGGAGGGAGAGGAGGAAAGGAAGAAGAGATGAGGAGGAGGAGGAGAGAGGAGAGAGAGGGAGAGGAGGGGAGGAGAGAGGGAGAGAAGAAGAGGGAGGAGAGAGAGAGGAGGAGAGGGAGGAAAGGGAAGGTAGGAGGAGGGAGGAAAGGGAGGAGGGAGGAAAGAGTGAGGGGGGAGGGAGGAGGGAGAGGGGGAGAAGAGAGGGAGGGGGGAGAGAGGGAGAGGGAAGAGGGGAGGGAGAGGGAGGAAAGGGAGGGATGGGAGGAGAGGGGAAGGAGGGGGGGAGGGGGGAGAGAGAGGGTAAGGGAGAGAGGGGAGAGAGAGAGAGAGGAGGGAGGAAAAGGAGGGAAGAGGGAGGTGGAGATAGAAGAGGGGAAGAGAAAGGGAGGAGGGAGGGGAGGAGGAGGAGGGAGGAGAAGAGGGGGAAGGAAGGGGAGGGGAGGGGAGGGGGAGAGAGGGAAGAGGAAGGGGGATGGGGGGGGAGGGGAGTAGGGGGAGGTGGAGAAGAGAAGGGGGAGAGAGGAGGATAGAGAGAGAGAGGGAGGGAGGGGGGAGGGGGGAAGGAGGAGAGAGAGGAGGGGGAGAGGAGGAGGGGAAGGGAGGGGGGAGGGGGGATAGGAGAGAGGTAAAGGGAGGAGAGAGGAGGGAGGGGAGAGAGAGAGAGGGAAGGGGGAGAGAGAGAGGAGGGAGGGGGAGGAAAGGGGGGGGAGAGGGAGGAGGAGGGGAGAAAGAGGAAAGAAGGGGGAGAGGAGGAGGGGAGGGAGGAGGAGGTGGGAGGGGGGAGGGAGAGGGGGAGGGAGAGGAGGGGGGGAAGGGGGGGTAGGAGGAGTAGGGAGAAGGAGAGGGAAGGAGAGGGGAGGGGAGAGAGAGAGTAGGGGGGGAGGAGAGAGGGAGGGGGAGAGGTAGGGAGGGGGGAGAGGGGGTGAGAGAGGGGGAGAGTAGAGAGAGAGAGGGAGGGAAGGGAGAGGAGAGGAGAAGGAGGAGAGGAGGGAGGGGGAGGGAGAGAGGTAGAGGAGGGAGAGGAGAGAGGGAGAGGAGAAGAGGAAAAGGGGAGAGAGAAGAGGAGAGGGAGAGAGGAGGTGAAGGGAGGGAGGAGGGGAAAGGGGGGGGAGGGGGAAGGAAGAAAAGGGAGAGGAGGAGGGGAGGAGGAGGGAGAGGGAGAGAGGGGGGGGGGGAGGGGAGGAGGGAGGGGAGGGAGGAGAGGGGAGGGAGGGAAGGAGGGGGAGAGGGAGAGGGAAGAGGGGGAAGAGAAGGGGTAGGAGAAGGGGGGAAGAGGGAGAGGGAGGGAGGGGAGGGGAGGGGAGGGAGAAGGAAGAGAGAGAGGAGGGGGGTGTGAGGGGGGGAAGAAGGGAGGAGAGAGGAGGAGAGAGGGGGGAGGGAGGAGGGGGAGAGGGAAGGAAGGGGGAATAGGGAGGAGGGAGTGGGAGGGGAGGAGAGGAGGGGGGAAGAGGAGAAGAGAGGAGAGAGAGGAGGGAGAGGGAGAGGGAGAGAGGAGAGGGGGGGAGAGGGGGGGTAGGAGGAGGAGGAGAGGGGAAGAGGGTGGGAGGGAAGAGAGAGGGGAGGGAGAGGGTGGAGAAGGAGGAAGAGAGAGGAGGAGGGGGAGTGGAGAGGGAGGAGGGAGGGGGAGAGGGGAGTAGAGAGGGAGAGGAGGGGAGAGAGAGGGAAGGAAGGAGGGAAGAGGAGGGAGAAGGGGGGAGGGAAAAAAAGAGGGGGAGGAGGAAGGAGAGAAGGGAGAGAGGGAAGAGGAGGAGAAGAGAGGAGGAGGGGGGGGAGGGAGGGGGAGAAGAGGGAAAGGGAGGGGAGGGGGGGGAGAGAGAAGGAGGAGGGGGGAGGGGAGGGAGGGAAGGAGGGGAGGAGAGAGAGGAGAAGAGGAGGGGGGAGGGAGGTAGGAAGGGAGGGGAAGGAGGAGAGAGGAGGAGAGAGGAAGGGGGGGAAGGAGGGAGAGGAGGAGGGGAAGGAGGGAGGAGGGAGGATGGGAGAGGGGAGGGTGGGGAAGGGGAGGGAAGGGGGAAGAGAGAGAGGGGGAGGAGAGGGGAAGGGGGAGAGGGGGAAGAGGAGAAAGGGAGAGGAGGAGGGAGAGAAGGAAAAAAGTAGGGGAGGGAGAGGGAGAGAGGGGGGGGATGAGAGGAAGGAGAGAGAGGGGGAGAGAGGAAGGAGAGGAGAGAAGAGGAGGGGGGAGAGAGGAGGGAAGGAGGGGAAGGGGGGGAGGGGAGGAGAAGGGGGGAGAGGGGGGGAGGGAGAGGAGGGAGGAGGAGAGGGAGAGAGGGAGGGGAGAGAGAAGGAGGAGGGGGGAGAGAGAAGAGGAGGAGGGAAGGAGAGGAGAGGGGGAGGAGAAGAGGGGGAGAGAGGGGGGGGGGGGAGTGGAGAGGATAGGTAGGATTTAGGGAGAAGAGAGAGAGGAGAGTAGTTAGGGAGAGGAGGGGTGAGAGGGAGAAGGGAGAGGAAGGGGTGAGAGAAGAATAGAAGGGAAGTTAGGAGGTAGGGGGAGAAGGGGGAGGGTGGTGAGGGAGGGAGAGGAAGAGGGAGAAGAGGAGAAGGAGGGAGGGAAGGGAGAAGAGAGGGGGTGAGAGGAGGAGAATGAGAAGAGAGGATTAAGAGGGAGAGGGGGGAGAGAGGTAAAGAGGATGAGAGGTTAGAGAAGGAAAGAGGGAAGAGAGAGAGAGGAGAAGGGAGAAGGGGGTTAAGAGGAGAGAGAGGGAGGACGAGGGGAGAGAGAGAGGAGGAGAGAGGTAGGAAGGGGGAGGGTAGGGGAAGAGAGGGAGGAGTGGGGGAGATGGGAGAGGGGGGCGTTAGTAGGAGTGTGAGAGTGGGAGAGGAGAAAAAGAGAGGAGGTGGGACAAAGGAGAGAGAGGTAGAAGGAGAGAGTAGGAGGATAGGAGGGGAAGAGGAGGAGAGGAGGGGTAGAGAGGAAGGGGAAAGAGAGGAGGGGAGGGAGAAGGGAAGGAGGAAGAGGAGAGAGGGGAGAGGGAGAGAGGAAAAGAGGAGAGAGAGGGAGGGAGGGAAGAGAGGGTGGAAGGAAGAAGGGAGGAGAAGGAGGAGAGGGAGAGGAGAAGAGAGGGAAAGGAAGAGAGGGGGGAGAGGGGGGGAGAGGGGGGGAGAGAGGGGAAGGGAGGAGAGAGGGGGGGGGGAGAGGAGAGAGATGGAAGGAAGGAGAAAGGAGGGGGGTAGAGAGAGAGGTGGAGAGGAGAGAGGGGGGGGAGAGGGGAGAGGAGGAGAGGAAGGAGAGGGGAGAGGGAGGGGAAGAGAGGAAGAGGATAGGAGAGAGGGGAGGGAAGGGGGGGAGGGATGGGAGGGGGTAGAAGAGGAGGGGGGGAGGAGGGGGAGAGAGGGGGGAGAGAGAGGGAGAAGGGAGGAGAGAAGGGGAGAGAGAGGAGGGGGGGGGAGAGAGGGGAAGAGAAGGAAGAGAGGGGGAGAGGGAGGGGGAGGGAGAGAGGTGAGAGAGAGAAGGGAGAGGGGTAGGGAGAAGAGGGGAGAAAGGGAGGGGGAGAGAGAGAGGAGAGGGGAGGAGGGGGAGAGAGGAGGGGAGGGAGAGGAGGAGGAAGGGGGGAAAAGGGGGGAAGAAGGAGGGAGGGGAGGGAGGAGAAGGGAGGGAGAGAAGAAGGGGGAGAGAGGGGGAGGTGGGAAGAGGGGAGAGGTGAGGGGGAGAGAGGGGAGAGGGGGAGGAGGGAAGGGGAGGAAGGGAAGGAGGAGAGAAGAGGAGGGAAGGGGAGAGGGGAGGAGGGGAGAGGGGAAGGGAGGTGGGAGGGATGGAGGGGAGAGGAGGGAGGAGAGGGGGAGGGAGGGAGTAAAGAGGGAGGGGAGGAGGGGGAGAGAGGGGAGAAGAAGAGGGAGGGGGAGGAAGGGGAAGGGGGGAGAAGAGGGGGAAGGAGGTAGGGAGGGAAGGAAGAGAGGAGGGGGGGGGGGAGAGGAGGGGAGGGGGGGGGGAGGGGGGGGAGGAAGGGGAAGAAAGGGGGAGGTGAGGGGGGGAGAAGAGAGAGAGGAGAGAGAAGAGAGGGGAGGGGAGGAGAGGAGGGGGGAGAGGAGGAGAAGGGAGAGGGGGAAGAGGGAAGTGAGGGGGAGGAGAGGAGGGGGTGAGGGGGAGAGGAGGGGGTGAGAAAGGTGGGGAGAGGGGAGAGAGAGGGAGGAGAGTAGAGGGGAGGAGAAGAGGGGGTGGAGGAGAAGGGGAGGGGAGAGGAGAGGGAAGAGGGAGGGAGGAGAGGGAGGAAGGGGGGAGGGGGAGGAGGGAGGGAGGAGGAGGAGGTGGAAGGGAGGAAGGGGGAGGGGGAGGGAGGAGAAGAGGGAGGAAGGGAGAGGGAGAAAAGGAGGAGAGAGTGAGGAGGGAGGGAGAGGGGGAGGGGGAGAGGAGAAGAGAGGAAGGGAGGGAAGGAGGGAGGGGAAAGAGAGGGTGGGAGAGGGGAGGAGAGAGAAGGAGAGAGGAAGGGAGAGAAGAGAGATGGGGGAGGAGGGGGAAGAGAGGAGGGAGAGGGAGAGGAAAGAGGAGGGGGGGGGGGGAGAGGAAAGGGGGAGGGGAGGGGAAAAGAGAGGAGAGGGGGAGAGAGGAGGAGGGAGGAGAGAGGAGAGAGGAGAGGGAGAGAGAGGAGGAGGAAGGAGAGAAAGAGGAGAGAGAGAGAGAGGAGGGGGGAGAGGAGGGAGGGGAGGAGAGGGAAAGAGAGGAAGAAGAGGGAGGAGGGAAGGGGGTGAGAGGAGAGGGAAGGGAGGAAGGGGGGAGAGAGAGAGGGGAATGAGGGGAGAGAGGATGAGAGAGGAGAGAGGGAGAGAGAGGAGGGGGGGAAGTGAGGAGGAGAGAGGAGGAAAGGGAGAGTAAGGGAGAGAAAAGGGAGGGGAGGAGAGGAGAAAAAAGGGGAGAGGGGGAGAGGGGGAGAGGAGAGGAGAAGAGGAGGGAGAGAGGAGGAGGGGGAAGGGGAGGGGGGGGGAGAGGGGAGAAGGGAGGAGAGGGGAAGGAGGGGGGGAGGAGAGTGAAGAGAGAGGAGAGAGGAGGGAGGAGGGGGGAGGGAGGGAGAAGAAGAGAGGAGGAGGAGGGGAAGGAGAGGGGGAGAGGAGGAAGGAGAGAGAGGAGGAGGGGAAGGAGGAGAAGAGGAGGGGAGGGTGGAGGGAGGGAGGGAGGAGGGTGAGAGGAGAGAGAAAGGAGAGGGGGGGGAGGGAGAAGAGGGGGAGGGAGGGGTGGAGGGGGAGGGAGAGTAGGGGGGGGAGAGGAAGAGGGGTAAGGAGAGAAGGGAGAGAGGAAGAGGAGAGAGGATGGGGAGAGAGAGAAGAGAGGGGAGAGAGGGGAGGGAGGAGGAGGGAGAGAGAGAGAGGAGAGGGAGAGAGGGGGGGGAAAGGGGGGGAGGAGGAGAGGGAGAGAGGGGAGAGGGGGAGGGGGAAGGAGAGGAGGAGAGGAAGGGGGAGGAGAGGGGAGGGGAGGAGGGAGATGAAGAGGGGGGAAGGAGAAGGGGGAGGGGGAGAAGAGAGAGGGGGAGAGAGGAGAGGGGGAGAAGGGGAAGGGGAGGAGAGGGAAGAGGAGAGGGGGAGGGAGGGGGGAGAGAGGAGAGGGGGGGGGGGGGGAGGAGGGGGAGGGAGAAGAGGAAAGAGAGGAGGGGAGGGGAGGAGAGAGAGAGAAGAAGGAGAGGGAGAGGAGTGGGAGGAGGGGAGAGAGGGGGAGGGAGGTGAGGAGGGGGAAGAAGGAGAGGAAGGGGAGGAGAGAGATGGGGGTGGGAGAGGGAGAAGAGGGTGGAGGAAGAGGGGAGAAGAAAGAGAGGAGAGGAAGGGGGAAAAGGAGGAGGAGGGAGGGATGGGAGGGGAGGAGGGAGGAGAGAGGATGAGAGGAAGAAGGAGAGGGAAAAGGTGAGGGAAGAGGAGGAGAAGGGGGAGGGGGGGGGAAGGAGGAGAGGGAGAAGGAGGAGGGGAGAGGGGGGAGGGAGTAGGGGGGGGGGGAGGGAGAGGAGAGAGGGAGAGGAAGGAGGAGGGAGGAAGAGGGGGGAGGGAGGGGAGAGAGGAGGAGTGAGGGAAGAGGGAGAGAGGGAGGGGGGGAAGGAGGGGAGAGGGGGAGGAGAGAAGGAAAGGAGGGGAGGTGGGGAGGGAAAAAAGGAAGGAAAGGGGAGGAAGGAGGAGGGGGAAGAGAAGAGAGGGGGAGGGGGGGGGGTGGGAAGAGGGGGAGAAAGAGAGAGGGGAGAGGAGGGGAGGGAGGGGAGGAGAGGGGGAGAGGGGGGAGGAGGAGAGTAGGAGGGAGAGAGGTGGAGAGGGGGGGAGGGAGAGGAGGGAGAGTGGGGAGGGAGGGGGGAGGAGGACGAGGGATGTGGAAGAGAGGAGGAGGGGAGGGAGGAGAGGGGGAGAGGGGGGGAGAGTAGAGGAGAGAGAGGGAGGAGAGGAGGGGAGGAAGGGGAACCAAAAAGGGAGGAGGGAGGAGGGGGGAGGTATGGGGATGGGAAGAGAGGGAGAAGTTGTATGGGTGGGAGAGGAGAGGAGGATGAATAGAAAAGGAGGGAGGGTGGGGGAGGAGGTTCAGTGAGATGGGGACGAGGTGTGAGTTAGTGGAGGGTTTAGGGGGGGTAGGGGTGAGGGGGAGTGGGGGGGTGAGAGAGAGAGGATGAGGGAGGGGAGAGGGTAGAGGGGAGTAGGGTAGAGAGGAGGGGGAGGAGGAGAGGAGGGGGGTGAGACGAGGGGGTAGGGAGGAGGGGAGGTGGGGTGGGGGGGGGGGGGGGGGGGGGTAGGGAGGTTGGGGGGGTGGTTTGGGGTGGGGGGGGGGGGGGTGGGGGTGGTTTGTTGGGTGGTGGGGGGGGTGGTGTGGGGGGGGTGTGTGGTGGGGGGGGTTTGGGGGGGGGGGGTTGGGGGGTGGGTTTTGTTGGGGGGGGGGGGGGGGGGGGGGGTGGGGGGGGATAATTGCAGGGCGGTAGAGCGATTTACTAGTTACAGGGAGGAGGGGGGGAGGGAGGAGAGAGAGAGAGTAGAGGGGACAGGGATATTGTCGTCCCCTTTTCGAATCAGCGCACTTTTTTCAAATTAAGATGATGTAAATTTCATCTGCCATTTTAGAATATAGGCGATCATTCCTTCATTTTTAAATTTGAATTTGATTCCAAGAGTGGTGGTTGTTGGCGCTGTTGCTAACTGGAGGGTAGTGCGGGGGAAATTCAAAACAGCGATGTGGCGGCTACTAAAGCCTTCCAAAAGAAAAAGCACACACTAGCAGTCTGGATAGATTTAGAAAAAGCATTTGATAAATTAGGGAAGGAAGGACTAAAACTGCAAAGATGCTTGTTTGTGGGAAAGTGTACGAATGGATCAGCCACTAACCTGAAAAAAGAACTGCCAAGACAGGACAAACGAGCAAAAGGATGCTGTTGGAGCAAGGTGTCCCCCAAGGAGGAGTTCTTTCACCAACATTATTCCTAGCATATATAAATGACATTATGGAAAATTTTCCAGTCAGAGTGCACACATCCTCTTTTACAGATGACCTAGCCATATGGACATCTGAAGAATATATTAGTATAGCTAACAGCAGAATACAGCAAGCCTTATTGGCGCTAGAGGACTGGTCACAATCATGGCTTGTGAAGATAAGTGAGGAGAAAACAACATGCACAGTGTTCTCACTCTCAAATAAAACTCAGCACCCTAAGCTTGTATTGAATGGAAAATTATTGCGCCATGAAGAAAATCCAAACTATCTAGGAGTTACCTTTGATCGTCGCCTGACCTGGAAGACACAGGTTGAGAATAATCGAACAAGAGCAAGGCAAAGAATGGCAATCATGAAAAAGCTTTCTGGTACAACTTGGGAAGCAGATGAGAAAGTTCTCAAGAAGTTATATACTGGACGGGTGAGGCCAGTACTGGAATATGGCATTGCAGCTTGGGCAACAGCAGCTAAGTCAAACTTTAACAAAATAAGTAGAGTCCAAAATCAAGGAATGTGGTTCATAACTGGATGCCTGAAGACAACGCCTATTAGCGAACTAGAAAAGATCACTTGTTTACAATCAATGCAGTATAGAAGAGATAATAGAGCCCAGCAACAAGCAGACAAATTTAGAAGATTGACATACCACCCCATGTACAAAAGGTTTAATGGTTTTGGAAACTGAAGACTGAAGCGTAGCAGCTTTTTAGAAACTGCAAAATGAAAGAATAGGGCAGACCCTGCACTTAACATATCAACCGTCAAAGCCATTTACAATGCACACAAATTCCCAGCTTGGAGACAGCAGCAACTCCCTGAGATGATTGAAAAAATTTGGTATTGAGGAAAAGAACACTCAGAATGAAACAGAAAGAAGAATAATAGCCCTAAACTACATTTTAAAAAAAAACATTACCCAAGTAGCAATTGGACCATGCATATACAGATGGATCAGCAAAACATTCAACAGAAAATGGAGGAGGGGTAATTCTCCTAAATGTAAAAAAAATGGAGTGAAAATAACATAGTCAGTGGCAACTGAACAATTTTCAAGTAACTTAATAGCAGAGGTAAAGGCTTTGAAAACTGCAGCTGAAATGCTCTTGAAGGAGGAAAATAAAGAGAAGCAAATAGCTATCTTCACAGATGCAAAGTCAGCTGTCTCAATACTGAAGAGCAATAACAGAACAGAAATAGCTGACCTAAGAGCAGCACTCCATGGACTATGTCAGAAATCCAGAAAAGTTGTAATACAGTGGATTCCATCACATTGCAGTATACCTGGAAATTAAGAGGCTGACAGATTGGCAAAAGAGGACTGACGACTACCTAAGCCTGACATAGACATAACCTATAATGAGACAAAGATGTTTACAAAAAGCACTTATAGAACCAAATGGGAATCAGAGCATCCAGGCCATCAGAAAGATAATGCATATTACAAACTCGCCTGAAGCGAACAAGAAGCAATCTTAGACTCCGCTCAGGACATAACAGGCTGAAATACCTCTTGTTCAATAAACTAAAGATAGGAGATACCGATGAATGTAATTGGGGAACTGGTAAAATGACAGCTAGACATTTGCTGCAGGAGTGCCCAATATATGCAGAACAGATAAATATAATTTGGCCCACACCTGCTTCATTTGAGGACAAGCTCTATGGAGATGTCAACAAGCTCAAGTTGACCGCAGCTTACTTTAACTATATTCAGGCTGACATCTAAAGGTGAATGAAGAAGTGCTTAGACTGCCACACTTTATACAACAGATATGTCGGTAGCAAAAGCGTCCCAGTGGCATGAAATGGAATATTGCTTGGCTGGCAAGTCAATTACGTGGAAAGCCCGAATCAAAAGCTCATAGTGTGGGCGTCATCAAAGGTGGAAAAATTGTCCTAGTGGCACGAAATGGAATATTAGTTGGATAGCAAATCCATTACGTGGAAAGTCCGAATCGTAAGCACACTGTGTGGATGTTATCTGCAGATTGCTTCTGAGGAGCAGCCTGTGGTGAACAGAAGGCCCAATATACGGAAGTGAGGCTAAGCAGCCATGTGCAGGGCATGACGATTTCTTGGGTGAGCCCAGTACCAGAGCGCTATGTGTCGGCCCTGCAATTATGAAAGCCTCCTTGGAAGGCGCGGAATGCTATGATCTGCCCCTAGAGGGCTGACCGGGATGTCTTCGGCTGTTCTAAATGCCCCGGGGGGCGGGGGGGGGGGACACCACAACAGTGAGAGTCAAACGTCCTACGAAACACCCGGGAAGGTTAACTCGGCCAACAAATGCCCGCAGAAGTCGGATGTGTCGGCCTAACGGCACAAGAAGGCAGCTCTGCTGTAAACAGGCACAACGCAATCTCCTCCGAAAAAGCTCTCCGGATGAACCCAGCAGCAGCAGCAGCAGCATCAGCAGCAGTAGCAGCAGCAGCAGCAGCAGCAGCAGAAGAAGAAGAAGAAGAAGAAGAAGAAGAAGAAGAAGACCAACAGCTAATGGCAAACTTCTGACAGTAAACTTGACGTTTCAATGACCGCTATTGGTTGGTTTGCATTCCGTAGATTGCCAGTGGTTTCTGAACGAGAAGTCAACGTTGAATTTCAACTGACCGGTGTTACACCTCTCAGCCAAGAAGTCCGATCTCTGGCTGTAACATCTAGAAATATTGGTTGTTCTGACCTGCAGGTCGTTGAAATAGCATGACAAATAAATGTATAGATCTTGATCGACACTCACAGCAGTAATAGAGGTGAACTGAGTTAAGTACCGACACCACATCACTCTTGACATTCACACACGTGCTATTCCCTTATCTTCAACTGCCAACGAAGAGTCCCATTACATCATCAATTTAAATTTGGGGAATTACGTTGCACGGTTTCGTCCAAGCCTATGGCTCGTTACATCCGAATTGGACAAATAATGTTTCGGGTTTGCTTTCCCCTAGCCTTAGATTGTCCCAACTCCACCTACCGGGAAGTAGGTTTCTTAAGCCTTAGATTGTCCCAACTCTACCTACCGGGCAGTAGGTTTCCCTAGCCTTTGATTGTCCCAACTCTACCTACCAGGCAGTAGGTTTCCCTAGCCTTAGATTGTTCCAACTCTACCTACCGGGCAGTAGGATTCCCTAGCCTTAGATTGTCCCAACTCTACCTACCGGGCAGTAGGTTTCCCTAGCCTTATATTGTCCCAACTCTACCTACCGGGCAGTAGGTTTCCCTAGCCTTAGATTGTCCCAACTCTACCTACCGGGCAGTAGGTTTCTCTAGCCTTAGATTGTCCCAACTCTACCGGGCAGTAGGTTTCCCTAGCCTTAGATTGTCCCAACTCTACCTACCGGGCAGTAGGTTTCCCTAGCCTTAGATTGTCCCAACTCTACCGGGCAGTAGGTTTCCCTAGCCTTAGATTGTCCCAACTCTACCTACCGGGCAGTAGGTTTCCCTAGCCTTAGATTGTCCCAACTCTACCTACCGGGCAGTAGGTTTCTCTAGCCCTAGATTGTCCCAACTCTACCGGGCAGTAGGTTTCCCTAGCCTTAGATTGTCACAACTCTACCTACCGGGCAGTAGGTTTCCCTAGCCTTAGATTGTCCCAACTCTACCGGGCAGTAGGTTTCCCTAGCCTTAGATTGTCCCAACTCTACCTACTGGGCAGTAGGTTTTCCTAGCCTTAGATTGTCCCAACTCTACCTACCGGGCAGTAGGTTTCCCTAGCCTTAGATTGTCCCAACTCTACCTACCGGGCAGTAGGTTTCCCTAGCCTTAGATTGTCCCAACTCTACCTACCGGGCAGTAGGTTTCCCTAGCCTTAGATTGTCTCAACTCTACATACCGGGCAGTAGGTTTCTTTAGCCTTAGATTGTCCCAACTCTACCTACCGGGAAGTAGGTTTCCCTAGCCTTAGATTGTCCCAACTCTACCTACCGGACAGTAGGTTTCTCTAGCCTTAGATTGTCCCAACTCTACCTACCGGGCAGTAGGTTTCCTTAGCCTTAGATTGTCCCAACTCTACCTACCGGGCAGTAGGTTTCCCTAGCCTTAGATTGTCCCAACTCTACCTACCGGGCAGTAGGTTTCTTTAACCTTAGATTGTCCCAACTCTACCTACCGGGCATTAGGTTTCCCTAGCCTTAGATTGTCCCAACTCTACCTACCGGGCAGTAGGTTTCCCTAGCCTTAGATTGTCCCAACTCTACCTACCGGGCAGTAGGTTTCTTTAACCTTAGATTGTCCCAACTCTACCTACCGGGCAGTAGGTTTCCCTAGCCTTAGATTGTCCCAACTCTACCTACCGGACAGTAGGTTTCCCTAGCCTTAGATTGTCCCAACTCTACCTACCGGGCATTAGGTTTCCCTAGCCTTAGATTGTCCCAACTCTACCTACCGGGCAGTAGGTTTCCCTAACCTTAGATTGTCCCAACTCTACCTACCGGGCAGTAGGTTTCCCTAGCCTTAGATTGTCCCAACTCTACCTACCGGGCAGTAGGTTTCCCT
>JACEFZ010024776.1:62500-105000 GCA_014155875.1 Cepaea nemoralis
AGCAGCAGCAACAGTAGTAGTCGTTCAGTTTCAACCTCACAGTAACGGATCGCCCCATAATTACTCCAAATTTTCCTGTGACAGCAAAAATCTCACGACATGCTAAGAGTGGAAGAAAGGAGAGAGAGAGAGAGAGAGAGAGAGAGAGAGAGAGAGAGAGAGAGAGAGAGAGAGAGAGAGAGAGAGAGAGAGAGAGAGAGAGAGAGCTCTTTTTATTTTTTGAAAGATACGCTGAATAGAAGATTGGAGGGCAAACGGGAGTAAGAACAACAGTGTTGCCTCTAGTTGCACAACATAAGGAGAAGGACGGACGTCTGAGTAAGTCCATTACGTAGACACAATAAAGAAATGCTGGGTAAATTATCACACACCACTTTGAAAGTTGTCGATGCTACTTGATGCCGATAATGTGTGTGCATGTCCGTGTGTGCATGTGTGGGTGTGTGTTTGTTCCTGTGTGTGTGTGTGTGTGTGTGTTGCTGGCAGTCTTTTATGCTCAGTTACTGGGTCATCTTTATATCCAACCCGAAATGCATGCTCACTCACAAGACATGAATAAATTTTGCCATTGCGGGTACAAGAGTTCTTCTGTATCGTGTCTTGAATATCTACGAACTTTTTTTCTGAGCCCACGAGCAAAGAATTTCCCCGAACATGGCTTCATGCAAACATCCGGTTGCCATCTTACATTCGCGGCAACCGGAAGTGTAAACTCTTTCCCCTCCCCTTTATATAAACGTTGGATCGATGTTAAATTCATCTCAATGGGCGCATAAAAAAATATGAATATTTACAAAATGGCAGTGTTTTATGACTTGCAACATTTTATTTCTCTAGTTTTCTTGGCATCCTTGACGCGTACAATGTGCGGATGGGATGTATGTGCGTAGGTTTTCTCATTTGAAAATTAAATCTCGATACACGTTTTGACTTCCGAAAGCACTGAGTGATGTTTAGCCTGCGCAACCTGTGCACGGTTGTCAGAGACATCAACGGCACAGAACAGGCAGACAGCGTAGACACAGATATCAAACAAAAGAAGTACTAGTAGCTGTAAATATAGTAGTAGTTGTTGCAGATATAGTTGTAGTTGTAGATACTGTAGTAGTAGTTGAAGATATAGTTTTAGTAGTTGCAGATATTATAGTAGTACAGTGGTACCTCGGGTTACGAACTTAATTCATTCCAGAACTAGGTTCGTAGCCCGAAACGTTCGTAACCCGAAACATCGAAATCAATGAAATAAATTCAATCCGTTTCAAGATGAAAGAATCGTTCTTTTTTTAAATTAACATCCGGTCGTTTACCTGACAAAACGCAAAGAATAAAGAGAAAGAAAACAACCAAATGAATTAATTGTAAAATAAAAAGAGATTTAGTCTATCTTTATTACCAAGAAAACGATCAGGGGAAATTTGTCACTTTCCTTGTTATTCTGAATCGTTAGTTGCAGGGGTAATTTGTCGCTGTTTCTTGGCAGCCGACTAGGAATCTTTCTGCACCAAGAAACTATCAAGGGAAATTTGTCGCTTCCTTTGCTGGAGAATCTTTCTAAAGTAGGCCATCGTGTTATCATTCATCAGGTTTACTGCCCTGTTAGCAAATAAGTTTGTTTAGAAATGGTTGACAATGAAGTCTTTGACGTCTGCCAACTTGCTGCAAATTTCTTTAATCCTGGCAGTTGAAGTGGTCACTGACTCATCATCGGACAACTGCTCATCCTTTAATGTCTATAGCTGTTCATTCTGAAGATCCACAAGCTTATCTATAGTACTGTTTATACTGTACGCGATCGTTTGTCTCCAATATTACACCTTGCTCTCTCTCTCTCTCTCTCTCTCTCTCTCTCTCTCTCTCTCTCTCTCTCTCTCTCTCTCTCTCTCTCTCCTCTCCCTCTCTCTCTCTCACACTCACTCTCTGTGGCGGGATGTGTGAGGGGATGAATGTATGGGTGGGGGATGTGTGTGTGGGTTGTGTGTGCGTGGATGGGAGGTATGTGCTTGTGAATGGGGGATGTGTTGGTGGGTGGGGATGTGAGTGAGGGTTGTGTGTATGGGTGTGGAGATGTGTGTGTGAGTGGGAATGTGTGTGTATATGGGTAAGGGATTGTGGTTAAGGGATGTGTGGCTGGGGGATGGGTGGTGGAGGATGTGTGGTTGGGTAGAGGATGTGTGGGTGGGTGATTGTATATGGGTACGGTTGTGTGGTTAAGGGATGTGTGGTTAGGGGATGGGTGGGTGGAGGATCTGTTGGTGGGTAGAGGATATGTGGGTGGGTGAGTGTGTGTAGGTTAGGAGATGGTGGGGGATGTTTGTATAGGTGGGTTCGGAATCTGTGAGTGGGCTGAGGGAGATGGGAGATTATGTGGGTGGGTGCGGAATTTGTGTGTGGGTAGGTGCGGGATATGTGAGTTGGCGGGGAGATGTGTGTGTGTGTGTATGTGTGTGCGTGGGGGATGTGTGGTTGAGGGATGTGTATTTGGCTGGGCGGTTGGAGATGTGTGGGTGGAGGAGGATATGTGGGTGGGTGATTGTTGGTGTTTAATAGGGCGGGTGGAGGATATGTGAGTGGGTGGGGTGATGTGTGTATGTGGGTGATTGTGTGTAGGTTGGGGATGTGTGGGTTGGGGAATATATGTGTGCTTGGGGTGTGGGTGGATGGGATGTGTGGTGGGTTGGAGGTGTGTGTGTGGGTGGGGAGATGTGTAGGTGTGGGGATGTGGTGGATGGGTGGGGGATGTATGTGTGTCTGGGTTGTATGTGTGGTTGGGTGGGGGATGTGGGGTGAATGGGGAATGTGTGGGTGGGTAGTGAATGTGTCTCATAACATTGTAATATGCATTGTTTATGTTTACAAAATTCATTTGACAATGTATTTTCCTATGCACTACTGATGAACGAAAGATGAGTGATTGGATGGGCCGAATGTAAGACGGGCCTGCGTGCCCAATTTGTTGCCCTTTGAAAATAAAGTCCGTTCTTTCGTTCTCTCTCTCTCTCTCTCTCTCTCTCTCTCTCTCTCTCTCTCTCTCTCTCTCTCTCTCTCTTCCTCTCTAACTGTAGTGATGTGTGGGTGTTGGCGGGTGGGGGATGTGTTGTTGTTGGTAGGTGAGGGATGTGTGTGTGGGTGGGTGTGTTGGGGCGTGTATAGGTGGAGTGAGGGATGTGTGTATGCGTGGGAAATGTGTGTGGGTGGTGGATGTGTGTGTGGGTGAGGATGTATGTGTGGTTGGTGGGGTGTGTGAGTGGATGTAAAATGTGTGGCTGGGTGGGAAAATGTGTGTGTGGGGATGTGAGTGTGTGGATGGGAGAAGATGTGTGGGTTTGGGTGGGTGATGTGTGAGTGGGTGAGGGATATGTGTGTGTGAGGGGTATGTGGGTGTGGTTTGGATGTGTTGGTCGTTGGGTGGAGCATGTGTGTGTGGGCGAGTTTGTGTGGGTTGGGGTATGTGTGTGTGTGTGGGAAGTTGTGTGTGGGTGGGGATGTGTGTGAGGGATGTTTGTGTGGGTGGGTGAGAGATGTTTGGGTTGGTGACGGAATGTGTGAGTGATTGGAGGGATGTGTGGTGGGTCGGGGATGTGTGGTGGTGGGGGATGTGGGTATGGGCGGGTTATGTGTGAGTGGGTGAGGGATGTGTGTGGGGGTTGGTGCGGGATGTCTGTGTTGGAGGGGGTGTGCCACGTCTCATGATAATATGCATTGTTTATGCTTACAACATTCATTTGACAATGTTTTCCCCCCCCCCCATGATGTGAATGTATCAATGATACACTGTTGATGAACGAAAGATGAGTGATTGGAAGGGCCGAATGTAAGACGGGCCTACGTGCCCAATTTGTAAACCGTTTAAAATAAAGTTCAATAATAATAATAATAATAATAATAATAATAATAATAATATTCTCTCTCTCTCTCTCTCTCTCTCTCTCTCTCTCTCTCTCTCTCTCTCTCTCTCTCTCTCTCTCTCTCTCTCTCTCTCTCTCTCTCCCTCTCTCGCCTTCGTTCGTAACCCGAGGCACTGTTCGTTACCCGAGACATACAATTTTTGAAAGCTGTTGTTCGTAACCTGAATTATTGGTGACCTGAGGCGTTCGTAACCCGAGGTACCAATGTAGTTGTAGATATAGTTGTAGTAGTTGTAGATATTGTAGTAGTAGTAGTAGTAGTTGTAAATAAATATGTAGTAGTTGCATATATTGTAGTATTAGTTGTAGATATAGTTGTAGTAGTTGCAGATATTAGCCGGCTCCTTGGCCGAGGAGTTAGCAGCTTTCTCCGCTAATCCCTAATACTCTCGTGGTTGACGTGAGCGCACGAGAATTAGAAGTGGTTCGAGTCGCGCCAGTGACTTATGAGAGTATGGAGCCGGTCGCTCAGAAAGTCGTGGCATGCTGATGAGCGTAATCTAGCCTAGGAATCAACATCTCATCGTTTTATCAGTCCTCCCGGGTTCCAAATGTTGCTGTATGTAGCCGAGGCGCGGTGTTGGGGTGAGCGACCAACATTGCTTAAATACCTAAATGGCTCGTGAATACATAACCTATGCAGCAAAAGTCCAACTCCTGGCCTTCAAGTGGCGGGCCCGTTTAAACTAACAGGAGAAGGGGCGACGGCGAGTCTCTGGCGCCGGAAAATAACCAGTATGCTCTAGATGTGTATGCACGTACATGCATGCGCAGACAGGCGTGTGCGCGCGTACACATCTACACTCGAGTGAGACCACAGTCTGCTCTAGCAAAGAAAGGTGCTGAAGACGGAGGCAACCAGCCAAGAGGCGCACCACAGAAATCAGGATGCCACGCAATCACGCAAAATGGAATATGTCGACTACTGCTAATTGTTTTGGTGTTCGCCCTGCTTTGGACCCCCAGGCAGGTGCAATGCCGGGCCCTATGTCTCGAAAGGGTACAACCCCAACTACTGGAGGTCCTTCTCAGATGTCCTGTGGAGCCAGGGGACATGAGAATAGGACGACTGGCCATACTTAACGAAGACTTAAAATAATGCACTGGAATGCGGAGGGAGTCAGCAACAAAAAAATAGAATTAGAAAAAATCTTGGACCAAGAAAAAGTAAGCATATGTTGCTTGCAAGAAACTCACCTCAATGAAAATATAGCCTTCAAAATCAGAGACTACCAGTGTTACCGATCTGACCGAAAGGACAGGCGAAAAGGTGGAATACTGACCCTTGTAAGAAATAACATCATGGCTTCCCAAATCAAAGTCTACATGGAAGGGGCTCAGTATCAGACACTTAAACTTAAGACAGGTAATACAGATCTACATCTGATTAATTACTACTGTCCAAGTGACCGCCCACAGGCACTGGACACACTACCACTAAAAGAAAAAATGATTGTGTGTGGCGATTTCAACAGCCACTCGCAGAGCTGGAGCTATGATCACATGGACCAGAGAGGAGAGAGACTGGAAGACTGGCAGGATGAGAATAGATTCATGTTGATTAACAAGCCGTCCGACCCACATACTTTCTACTCGAGATCATGGCACTCTACAACTACACCTGACCTGGCTTTTCATTCACCAGACCTGGAGTGGAACATTACACGAATTGTTGGGAAACAACTTGGTGGCAGTGACCATCGGCCAGTCTTTCTAACCGTAGAAAATGAGCTTGTAAGTGAAAGCAGCACCCTCTCGAGGTGGAACTACAAGAAAGCAGACTGGGCAATGTACAAGCATCGCACCAGCATACTGGTTAGAAACCTGAACACTGAGAAAGACATAAATAAAGTAGTTGAAGAGTTTAAGAAATTCATACTACAGGCAGCGCGAGAAACAGTACCAAGAGGAGCCCGTAAACAATATAAACCCTACTGGAGTAGTGAACTGGAACAGTTGCATAATGATGTTGAAGTGTGTACAAAGCAAGCAGAGGCCACACCCAGCCAAGAGCACCACAATAAATTCCAGCATGCAAAAGCCAAATTTCAAAGGCCAAGCTGCAGGCTAGACGGAAAAGCTGGCAGGAGAAAACGGAGTCTCTGAACTTTGAAAGAGACACAAGGAAATTGTGGAAGCTAATAAAACAGCTAAATGACGAGGGCACAGGGAGAAACTCAAAAATTGCACTACATAAAGATGGAAAAATCTTAACAAGAAAGCAAGCAGCTGACCATTTTGCGGACTCGTTCGCACAAGATAGCAATATCAAAATTAGTCCAGAGAAACAACAAGAGATTCGAGAGAAACGACAACATACAGGACAGAAGGAAATAGTACATGAGGTTCTGGAGGCACCCATCACAATCAGCGAACTGGAGCTAGCCATATCAAAACTGAAAATGAGAAAGTCACCAGGAGCTGATGGTATCTCCAATGAAATGATCAGGAACCTAGGAACAGAGGCCAAAACAAAGCTGTTGCAGATCTTCAATAACAGCTGGACCTTAGGCAGTGTTCCACAAGCCTGGAGAGAAGCAATCATGATACCCCTCCTAAAATCAGGGAAAGATGGTTCCATTGCCTCTAGCTACAGACCAATTAGCCTCACCAGCTGTCTCTGCAAAACACTGGAGCGCATCATCAATCACAGACTGCAGTGGTACATTGAAAGTAAAAACATCCTTGTGCCACAGCAGGCTGGTTTTAGGCAGTGCTACTCTACGGAAGATCAGACAACCTACCTCTCTCAAGAAATTGAGGATGCATTCCAAGAGAAGAAGCCGGTGCTTGCGGCATGGATAGATCTGAAGAAAGCCTTTGACAAAGTCTGGAAAGAAGGTCTGATGAAGAAACTGAGAAACTGCAAAGTCAATGGAAGAATGTACAAATGGGTGAAAGCATACTTGCACAACAGAAGAGCCCGAGTACAGATAGACGGACTCAATAGTGTCGTGTGTGTAAAGAATGAATGTCGTATTAGGTTACTTGTTCTTCTTTACCCCTTTAGTGTCGTCCCTGGAGTGAAGAGAATCAACACCCACATTTGTTTTAATTCAATATCTCTATTCTGGAGATATCCAGCAGACTCCATCCACACACTCCTTCAATCTGAAGACACCTTCTTCTCACTCTTACTCACCCCTGGATTATGCCCCCTCTCATTCTTCCCCAACATAACACACTTGACAACTCTCGCTTCAACAAATAAAAACAAGAAATTTATTAAAGCAAAGAGTATATGTAGGGGAAGTGCGTGTGTGTGTGTGTATAAGATGTAGAATGTGTGACGTGTATTCTAATGGTAGACCAGTGATTTAGAAGCAAAGTCTGTAACATCATAGTGCTTAGCACACAACAGCACCATTTTTCCCGGACAGTGTAACCTCACCCAGAAGATGACGACTTTCTCCAATCACTCGAACAAACAGGATGCTGGTAATCCGATAGACACTGTTGATCTTGGTCTTCACTTTACCACACGGTGAAGTTACTCTGTTTCCTAATATTTGTTTGAACTGATAGTCTTCCAATTAACTGAAATGTCATTTGGGGAAACTTTACTGTTTATTAGTTTCTAGTTATAACATTTTCCCCTCTTTTAGAACACAACCTATTAATGTTTGTTAGGTAAATATATATATGTCCTTAGTATGCGAGTTATTAATCTTCGGTGATGAAGCTTATCACTCATTAAACACAACACTTCTGTTCATACAATTCCACTCAGCAGAAGCCAGGTTCCCGCAAACCAACTTGGGTATAAGCCCTATGTAGCGGCCTCTCAGCAACCTCTGTCTTCAGATGCTGAGCCATCATTGTGTCAAACTTTGAAACTGCTTCTTCGTAGTAAACCCTCTCACACTCACGTGGAACACTCAAGGGGAACTGTACATGGAACCTGTAGAGGAGATAACATCATGGTGAGGGCAACTCAGTCCTGGCCAGAATTAGGCAAGTGTAGGCCAATAACAGCACTCAGATCTATAACAGAGATCCGATCTCTGTCATACGGCCAAATAACTCAATCATATGATCTGAGACATGGCAACACCAGGAAAGAATAAAGGAACGGGTAGAAACCCAGCAGATGCCCTACTGGAAGATCCTACCATTACACATTCCCCTCCTCCCTCTCAACCATCCTTAATCTCTCTAATTATTATTCCACTACATTGTCCTCAACTTCCTGAGTAAAATGATATATAACACAAGCTACTTGAAGCCACAAAATAGAATACTAGTGCCGACGCTCCTATGATACTTTCTACACCGCACTATAGAACATTCTATCACTAATCATAATACATTATATCACTGCACAGTACTGCACTCTATTCCTAATCATACTCTTAAGTTAGATATAATTAATTGCCTACCATATGTCTATTCCTGTTGTTACTCGAGAAACTAGGCAATCCGATTGGATCTATGTCCGTGGATAACTATCACTACTAAGATAGGCTAGTCCCTCTAATATAACACAACTCGGAATTATCCCCAATCCTAACACTTCAGAATGTTTTCTTCGACTCCATCCACCTGTTTACTGCACTGGGTTTTATATGGGTGCTTGAGTGAGTCACCAGAAAGTCCAGACGCCAATCAGTCCAGAATCTGGCTTTGTCCTCCTGTTTCCAGACTAACCAGAGTCAATTAGCTGTCAAGTTTCCTTTTCATCTGGGGAGTTCTTTGTCTCATCCAACAAATATCCGGGTTGTCTGTAAGCCAGAGACCTTTCTCCCATTACAGAATCCTTCTGACCTCTAGCAGGCATTCTGTCTATCACTTGCAACGACCAACTTCCGTTTTGTAGACAAATGTTGCCAATACACACCTCTCGAACAACATCCTGTCATCAAACTGTCGACTGTGTGTAGACAACTCTACGTGACTCCCTTTGATCTCATACACACTGTTGACCAGGTGTCGAGAATCTGTACCGACGTATTTCCCTCAGTTTGTTCACCATAAAAGAGTCAATTGTGTTAGCAAAATAATGTCGGGCCTGGTTGTCATCGATCGACTGACAAGTTAATTTATCCTGTGACATAGGCCCCCTCCTAAGAGAGTAGTCCGCAACAACTCTTTCTTCTTGGAGGTTCGATCCAGATGATCTATTCCTCTTCTTCAGGAGCTGGATGTCTAGACAGGAAATTCGCTCCAACAGTTTCTGTATTTCCTCCTCCAGGGCCTTTTCTTTAGAGAATGGCACTGGGCAAACCTTTTGGCGAACAGGCTCTTGAGTGGTCAAAGTCATCTCGAACTCCACCAACCTCGTTCGTCCTGGTTTATCAGTCAGTATCTCCTTATGAGACTCGAGAACCCGGGTTATCTTTTCCCTCTCCTGGGAAGTCAGATCAGGGTTCACCTGTACATCCTTGTAGGTTTCCTGGTGTATCAGGGGATATTCCCTTCCCTCGTTGGTTCCCACTTCTGTCTCCACTGCAACTGCCATTGCCATGAGGTGAGCTGCTTTTTTTCCTGGTCTCTCTTCGTATTTCCGAAAAGAGATTGATATGGAAAATCTTCGACTTTCCCCGGATCCGGATTTGATAGTTCATTCTGGATACCACCCTTTCCACGGGAAATGGTCCTTGCCAACCTATCTCCAGTTTGTTGTTTCCCGTTGGGAGTAGCAACAATACTTTGTCTCCCACCTCTAGAGATCTGTCTTTCGACCTACGGTTGTAGTAAGCCGCATGTCTTTTTCTGGCCTTTTTCAAGTTTTGATTCGCCAGAGTCCATCCCTTGTGAAGTTTTTCTTTCAGTTCCTCTACATATCTGTAAGAAGAGATCACTTCTTCTGATGTCCCCTCTTCAGTCCAACTCCTCAACATGGCTTCCAACGGTCCTTTGATTGGACGACCAAACAGCAACGTAGCAGGTGGTAGTCCTGTTGAGCCATGAGGAACTTCCCGATAGGCAAAAAGTGCTGCTGGGATATATTCATCCCACCTATCAGGTTTTTCCTGCGTTAGTTTCCTGAGCATTGTCATCAACGTGCCGTTGAAACGCTCTACTTGTCCATTGGCTTGAGGGTGGTAAGGGCTGGTATTTATATGGTTAGAGTGGAACACCCTAAATACCTCCTCTATAAGTTTTCCACAAAACTGGGACCCATTGTCCGTCAGTATTTGATCAGGAAAGCCTAATCTAGTAAAGGCCTCCATCAAAGCGTCCGCCACTCGTTTTGAGTCAATCTTGGTCAACGGTATGGCTTCACCCCACATTGTACAGCAATCCACCATGGTGAGTATGTACATGTTCATCTTCCTAGTCCTAGGAAGTGGACCCACAATATCGATGGCTACCCTCTCGAAAGGAGAGTTCATGATGGGCATTTCACCCAAGACCACCGGCGCTGTCCAGTGTTTCGGTGCCACCCTCTGGCACTCAGGGCATGACTTCACATACCGACGCACATCACCTGTCATTCCCGGCCAATAGTAATGGCAGGAAATCCGCTGCATGGTGGCGGCAATACCCATGTGCCCACTGAATGAGATGGTATGCCCCATATGAAGAATCTGGGAACGGTGGGCCTTTGGGACCACCAACTGACCATGTAAGTTGTCTCCCCTTCCGGCTCTCCTGTAGAGTATCATATTCTTCATATAATACTGCCCCCGTTTGGGTGGATCAGCACTTTTCTGCAGCTTTTTGTAGCAAGGACGTAATGTAGCATCCTCACTCTGGGCAGTTCGCAACTCCCCTGGCAGTGGGTTAGTCACATTTGCTTCTGCCTCATCCGTTTTCGTCTGAGAGCGAGTCTGAATTGCTCCCATATGGACTGGCTCCCTGGGCATTCCCAGAAAGACATACCGGCAACCGAGGATTACGGGAAAAATGGGATCAGTCAACACCGCGGCCTTGATGGTGCCGGTGACATATCTTGACCGAATCTCCACTCTGGCAATGGGCAATTTCATATCTGCAGCACTCTTCTGTGCAGGCTGTATCTCCATGGTTTCACCTGTGAGTTGTTCTGGATGTACCAGATCCGCAGAAATCACGGCCTCCCCGTCCAGTCCTGTGTCGTATAAACACTCCACTTGACGACCGTCAACTTCTACCAATTCCACTACAGGTGGTGTTTCCTGGTCTGGAGTCTCTTCTTCGGCCTCGACCTGTTCGGTGGGCTCCACCTTAGGTTTTCCGGGGCACACGATGAATTGAGTGTCTCCTGACTTTCCTCTGCAGTCAATAGCATTGTGTGTATTCGACCTGCAGTGTTTGCACCATTTCCCTGTCCTAGATTTTCTTGTGCCGGATTTGAGTGAGCTCTCCTGGTGGTGAGCTTCCTTGTCGACCTTGGCATTGTCAGTGTCCACCTGCGTTGACGTCACTTGACATGCCGCGAAGTGAGGGTTCTTAGCCTTCGATTTGCAATCCCTCGTATTGTGAGAAGGTGACTTACAAATCGAACACCACTTCTCCGACCATGGTCGTTTATGTGTAGAGCTCGAAGTTTTCTTGCTTTCCCCCTTCGTCTTCTCCGAACTCTCCTCTGAAGTTTTGACATATGGTTCCACCTTTTTAGTTCCTGTGCTCTTGGCTTTCTTCAGGTTATGTTTTTCCTGACTTTTGGTGTTTGTAGAAATGTTTTCTGCTGCCTCCCCATGGACCTCGACGAACCGTTCTGCTAATTTCGTCACCATGTCGATTCGTTCCGCCCCTTGTTCTCCCAAGAATGTCCTGAGATGTTTCGACATTTGCTTCCGCATCTGGTCGACTACCGTGAGCTCTTCCAGACTCTCATAGTCATGCGCAAACCCAGCCAAATCCATCCACTTATGGAGATATGCTTTCAGACGCAGACTATAGGCGGCGAACAACTCCCCCGGTTCTCGTTTCGCTCCTCGAAATTTTTTCCGGTAGGTATGGGACGTAACTTCAAAACGTTTCAGCAAAGCCGTCTTCAACTCGTCATAATTGTTCTCATGTCCTGGTGGCAGGCGAGAATAAACCTCGTAACCGGTCCCGCGTAAACCCTGGGATAGCTTGAGATTCCATTTGTTACGCTCCAGACCCATAGCAACTGACATAGCCTCGAAGCGTTGAAGGTACTGGTCAATCTTCTCTTTGTCCTCCTCGTAGATCGCTAGAGGGAACTTCATAGCATGGTAGCTATGTCCACTTACTGGTGTTGAGCCAGGGAGAGAGGAACCTCCCACTGCTCCCTCAGTTTCCCCACTAGATTGCCTCTTAAGCTCGAGTTCCCGCATCCGGTACTCATGCTCCCTTTTCTGAGCCTCTTGCTCCGCTTCCCGTTGCTTAGCAGCTTGCTCAACCTCAAGTATCTTAGCAGCTTGCTCTGCTTCCAGTTTTTTAGCTTCTATTCCAGCCTTCTCATGGCTTGCTCAGCCTCAAGTTGCCTAGCAGCTTGTTCTGCTTCCAATTTCTTAGCTGCTTGCTCTGCCTCCATCCTTCTCAATTCCAACTCGGCCTTTCGATCTTCCCTTTCTGCTTGACGATACTCCCTCTCCACTTCCTGTATGTAATCCGTTAGAGCAGAACCCGACAATCCCATGTCTTCCCCCTTTGCCCTAAGTTCCGCCGTAGTTAATCTAGGAGTGGCCATTTTATAGAGAGGTAACTCAGCAGATAGAGTATAGATTATCTCTAAACCAATATATAGCTAATGACAAAATACTATTAATCTATATATTTATAACACACCATACAACACAACACAATCACTCAGTGACAAGAGTAGAATCAGGACCACCGACCTATGCAGACGTGTGAAGTGTGAACAGGTAAGATAAGTCCTAACACCTATCCACATTCACTCTAGCTGGATTCTCACTAATAGGATATCTCCATCCTCTAACTAAAGATCCCGTGTTAAAAGATCCCGTTGTCTAAAGATCCCGCTGTCCAAAGATCCCGGACGAGCCCCCAATAAATGTCGTGTGTGTGAAGAATGAATGTCGTATTAGTTACTTGTTCTTCTTTACCACTTTAGTGTCGTCCCTGGAGTGAAGAGAATCAACACCCACATTTGTTTTAATTCAATATCTCTATTCTGGAGATATCCAGCAGACTCCATCCACACACTCCTTCAATCTGAAGACACCTTCTTCTCACTCTTACTCACCCCTGGATTATGCCCCCTCTCATTCTTCCCCAACATAACACACTTGACAACTCTCGCTTCAACAAATAAAAACAAGAAATTTATTAAAGCAAAGAGTATATGTAGGGGAAGTGTGTGTGTGTATAAGATGTAGAATGTGTGACGTGTATTCTAATGGTAGACCAGTGATTTAGAAGCAAAGTCTGTAACATCATAGTGCTTAGCACACAACAGCACCATTTTTCCCGGACAGTGAACCTCACCCAGAAGATGACGACTTTCTCCAATCACTCGAACAAACAGGATGCTGGTAATCCGATAGACACTGTTGATCTTGGTCTTCACTTTACCACACGGTGAAGTTACTCTGTTTCCTAATATTTGTTTGAACTGATAGTCTTCCAATTAACTGAAATGTCACTTGGGGAAACTCTACTGTTTATTAGTTTCTAGTTATAACATTTTCCCCTCTTTTAGAACACAACCTATTAATGTTTGTTAGGTAGATGTGTATATATATATATATATATATATATATATATATATATATATATATATATATATATATATATATATATATATATATATATATATATGTCCTTAGTATGCGAGTTATTAATCTTCGGTGATGAAGCTTATCACTCATTAAACACAACACTTCTGTTCATACAATTCCACTCAGCAGAAGCCAGGTTCCCGCAAACCAACTTGGGTATAAGCCCTATGTAGCGGCCTCTCAGCAACCTCTGTCTTCAGATGCTGAGCCATCATTGTGTCAAACTTTGAAACTGCTTCTTCGTAGTAAACCCTCTCACACTCACGTGGAACACTCAAGGGGAACTGTACATGGAACCTGTAGAGGAGATAACATCATGGTGAGGGCAACTCAGTCCTGGCCAGAATTAGGCAAGTGTAGGCCAATAACAGCACTCAGATCTATAACAGAGATCCGATCTCTGTCATACGGCCAAATAACTCAATCATATGATCTGAGACATGGCAACACCAGGAAAGAATAAAGGAACGGGTAGAAACCCAGCAGATGCCCTACTGGAAGATCCTACCATTACACATTCCCCTCCTCCCTCTCAACCATCCTTAATCTCTCTAATTATTATTCCACTACATTGTCCTCAACTTCCTGAGTAAAATGATATATAACACAAGCTACTTGAAGCCACAAAATAGAATACTAGTGCCGACGCTCCTATGATACTTTCTAGCACCGCACTTATAGAACATTCTATCACTAATCATAATACATTATATCACTGCACAGTACTGCACTCTATTCCTAATCATACTCTTAAGTTAGATATAATTAATTGCCTACCATATGTCTATTCCTGTTGTTACTCGAGAAACTAGGCAATCCGATTGGATCTATGTCCGCGGATAACTATCACTACTAAGATAGGCTAGTCCCTCTAATATAACACAACTCGGAATTATCCCCAATCCTAACACTTCAGAATGTTTTCTTCGACTCCATCCACCTGTTTACTGCACTGGGTTTTATATGGGTGCTTGAGTGAGTCACCAGAAAGTCCAGACGCCAATCAGTCCAGAATCTGGCTTTGTCCTCCTGTTTCCAGACTAACCAGAGTCAATTAGCTGTCAAGTTTCCTTTTCATCTGGGGAGTTCTTTGTCTCATCCAACAAATATCCGGGTTGTCTGTAAGCCAGAGACCTTTCTCCCATTACAGAATCCTTCTGACCTCTAGCAGGCATTCTGTCTATCACTTGCAACGGCCAACTTCCGTTTTGTAAACAAATGTTGCCAATACACACCTCTCGAACAACATCCTGTCATCAAACTGTCGACTGTGTGTAGACAACTCTACGTGACTCCCTTTGATCTCATACACACTGTTGACCAGGTGTCGAGAATCTGTACCGACGTATTTCCCTCAGTTTGTTCACCATAAAAGAGTCAATTGTGTTAGCAAAATAATGTCGGGCCTGGTTGTCATCGATCGACTGACAAGTTAATTTATCCTGTGACAAAGAGCAAGAAAGTACTACTGCGTCACGGTGTCCCCCAGGGCGGAGTCTTGTCCCCCACACTTTTTCTAATCTTCATCAATGATCTTGTTGCTCACCTACCGCATGGAATTAAAGCGGTAATGTACGCCGATGACCTGGTTCTATGGAGCACAAATGAATATGTATCAGTGGCGACCATATTGCTACAAAGAGCTGTAGATACATTTGCTGCATGGGCAAATAGATGGTGTGTCAGCATAAACACTGACAAGTGCAGCACCCCCCTAATTACCCTCTCTCCAAAACAAAAGGCAGGGATCATCCAGATAAATGGAACACCCCTAAGAGAAGATAAAGAACCAACATACCTTGGAGTAACATTTGATGGCAAGCTGACATGGAGAAAGCACATCAACAAAGCAGTAGCAAAAGCCAGAAGGAAAATAACTATCCTGAGAAAGCTAAGTGGAACCACATGGGGAGCCAGTACGAAAATACTTAGCAAAGTTTACCAACAGAGCATACGACCACACCTGGAATATGGGTCAACTGCGTGGTGTTCAGCATCAAAAACCACACTACAAGAGCTGGACAAGGTGCAAAATCAAGCACTTAGAGTCACCACAGGAGGGATGAGATCAACCCCTATAGTGGAAATGGAGAAGATGGGGAGGACACAGGCACTGAGTGAGCGCAGAGATACGAAAACGCTAATACAAGCAGAAAAGTTCCTCAGCTTGCCCAGGCCAGCCTATGAAGAACAGATTTGAAAACCTAGCTATGGGGCGGTTGAAAAGAAGTAGTTTTATCCACCAGGCCAAACAACTCTGCAGATAAACCACTGATCTGCCCACAGTTGGTATCCCCCTAACAACTATTCCAGAGCGAACTCCATGGAAAGATGAGCATAGACTATCGTTACAAATCCAGACAAAAGTGAGAGGAATATTTGACAAGGAAGAACAGAACAGTGTGCAGCGCAGAACAGCCGCTCTCAGCTTCCTTGATGAAGAATACCCACAGGACCTCTGGATCCGAGTCTACACAGATGGGTCAGCACAAAATGCTGTTCGAAATGGAGGAGCGGGAGTGTACATAGAATACCCAAATAATACTAGGGACACAGCCAGAGTACCGACAGGAAAGTACTGCCATAACTATGATGCCGAAATTGAGGCAATCAAGATAGCAACAGAGAAATTACTAAATAACAGCAATGGTACACAACCTGTGGTGCTACTAACAGATGCAAAATCAGTACTCGAGGCGCTCCTCTCTGGGAAATTGCCAGTACTAAGGACACTACTTTCTGAACTTAGCAGTCAGCATAAAGTCACCATACAGTGGATACCATCCCACTATGGAGTACCCGGAAACGACAGAGCTGATCAATTGGCTAAGGAAGGAGCCAAAGAAGAACAGCCTGATGTGCCCGTTACATACCACCAAAAGAAAAGAATGATCAAATCAGTCAGAAAGCCACCAAAACCTGCTCAAGATGACTACCACATTATGGACAGACCAGAACAAGTCATTATTCTGCGCCTCAGAACAGGACACAATAGATTACGCAACCACATGTATACAAAATTCAAGATTGGTGAAACAGCCATGTGCACATGTGGATTGGCGTCGCAGACAGCAGAGCACATACTCCAAGACTGCCCAAAATATAACATATCTAGGCAAACCTTCTGGCCTAGAGAGACGACAGTGGAAGATAAACTCTATGGACCACTGTGTGAACTGAAAAAAAAAACAGTTCAATTCATGCAAGAGACGACATTGCAGATATAGACATATTTCAAGCGAACGAAAGAAGAAGAAGAATCAGTCCTCCCAAACCGGCTGCATAGAACTGCATGCTTTGTTTTCATTTATCGTCCATACCACAGAACTGTGTAACTTGCTTATTGACTCGCCCTCGTAATGTTTTCTACCCAGCTATGCACTGCTCTACGGGACAAACATTTGTCAGCATAAACACTGACAATCCACCTTGGCGGGAGACATTTCGCGAATGACGCCGAAGTTGAATGTGAAGTGAAAACGTGGTTTAGAAACCAGAGCAGGCAGTTCTATGCAGCCAGTTTGGGAGAACAGATAAAACGATGGGATAAGTGCATCAATGTTTTGTGGAAACTATGTCCAGAAATAAAGAGACAATTAAAAAAAAAAAAAAAACTGGTTTCAAGTTGTTAACATATTTAGTTATTTTTCTACATCCATTTGTGACTTAATTATTAACTTACCCTCGTAGCAGTAGTAGTAGTGGTAGTAGTATTAGTATTAACAGCAGTAGTAGTAGTAGTGGTAGTAGTAATATTAGCACCAGCGGCAGTAATAACTGTAGTATTGGATGTAGCAGTAGTAGCAGTATTAGTATTAGTATTATAGTCTGTCCAGAAATGAATGCCTTCATTCACGATTAGTTATGAAAGTTTACCTGCCGTCTTATATTTACCCCCACACAAGGAATAAGCCTTTGGTAGGTCCAAAAGCAACTTAAATCATGGAAAGCGGCGACATTTCTTGCTTGTTTTGGTGAAAAACTATTGATTTCTGGCTAACAAACTTGTTTTGCAGTAATGCCCCGCCAGTTTGGATGACGACACAGGGCGTATTCAAATTTGTATGGGAGTGCGTGCAGTGTCTACTCTGCGGAGACGGAACATGATTACCTGTTTTGCACAACGAATATAGCTGTGAATGTCTCTGTAGTGGGTTTCCTTCTTAACGGGCACAATGTTGGTCCTTTTTTCATTGAAGTTTATAGAATGATTCGTATGTTCGTGTGTTGTCCGCTCATTTGAAAACGTGTTTCTTCTCATGTTTCTTGTATAGCAGTGTAGGGGAGGCAATGTTAATCGTGACGTATAGTGGGCGATCTTGAAATACAAACAACACAATTCCGCAGCCTTCGGTTTCATCATTTATTTGGTTGTCGTATCAAAACAAAGGCAGAGTAATTCTCGAGTCGGTTGACAAAGTAAGATTCAACTCTTTTAAAACCGAGGCCCGCTCAACATCAAGCATTCCGGATAGAACCAAACTCTTGCGACCGGTCTGGCGGATGGTACTGCGGTTACTAACTTCTAACTCGCCTGTCGTCACACCATGACCCCCATAGCTACCTCCAACCATGGTGCTCACCCGTGCACTTCTGCATAATAGAATCTTTACGTTGCGCACCAGCTAGTCCCTTAATGCCTCCCAACTCCTATAACAGGCTACTCTGTTATGCTTGTTATGCCACAATATGTCAGTTCCCACCACAATATTACTCTTCGGTTGGTATTCGATGCGTCTAGAGCTTTTTTTTTCTTTCAATGCAAGCTGTTTGTCACCGTTGAGGGCTTACGGAGTTGAAAATTCATCACTGTGGAATACAAACTGTTGCCATTGACAAGTTGTATTGTTTGTGTCGATGCTGTCATGTTAAGGGCCTGCAATTCTTCTTCTGAATAGTTGGAGCAAATATATCCCAGTAGGTGTGCATGTGGATTAATGTCTGCGATCTGCCCAGACCTTAATCTGTGTCGCACGATTCCAGTAGGTTGATGACTGCTCTCGGTTGCATAAAATACAATCCATTCTTTCTCCAATAGTCATCTTCCTCTTTCAACACATGGTCCTCACATTTGTTTCTACTAACGTTTATCAATATTTAACAGCGCGGACTGGGTTAGTATCTTGACGTCAGAAAATTTGAATATAGTATTGTCAGCTGCCACTTGTCCTTTAATTTTAGCCCACACTTCTATAGGGTTAAAATGAGAATGGTACTGCGGAAGTCTCAAGCATCCATGACGATGCTCTTCTATCAACTTGTCGATTTGATATTTCTTGCTTTTTGGCGTCTGTTTTACAAGGGACAGCAATTCTAGCTTGAAATACGTTTCTGGAAATGGTATGTTTTCCATTCGGAGCCATATCTTTATCGCTACCTTTGTGCTCGATGCTGTAGGTATTTTGTCTTCTTGGGCAACAACATTGTGAAATAATGCATTGTCCATAATTGGACACGATGGTCTATTTAGGGATGGAAACATAATCCCCATTGTCTCTATGCTTTGATACGAACACGAGTCAAGCTTTCTGTATTAAGCCATTATGCATACTACCAGCATGGGCTATGACCAAATGCTGTCCTATACTACTGGGCACATATCGCTTTATCTTTCCACTCACTGATTACCATTCCTCTTCACTTGTGTGGTGCACATTGATTCAGGCTTCATCCAAATACTTTATGTCATAATTTTCTTTGCAACTTTCATTATTTCACGTTGGAATTTGCTTCTCATGGCTCCTAAATGCGGTTGCTCGCAAATGATATTTTCTACCTAAATTGTACTTTCTAAACGTGAAGCCTAATGTCCTTATAATTTTCTACAAAGTTGTCTTGGATAGCTCTATGACATTGTTCTTTCTCAACCAGACCCTACATATTCTTACAGTTACTTTTTTAAATTCAGCATTTTAATAATATTTCGCCTTATGACATCCTTGTCAAAGCTGTCTACAATTGCTTTTCTACATATAGTTCGCTTATTGCGTGGTGGTTTATTTCTAGATTCCAGCACCAATCGACGAAATGACCGTTTACTCAAAACCAATGCATGCACTGGTTTTTTCTCGGGATTTGTAATAGTATATGAAACAGTTACTATATGAAACATAGCGATGCTTTGAAGTGTACAAAATTTAACATTCGATCCCATTCAACAATATTCACACATTCAGATGTTAGCGATAGATGGTAAGATTTAAAAATAAAATAATCAGGTTTCATGAAATCCCCCACATTATTGACAACACCTCTGAACACGCCCCGTTCCACTACGTGAGGCTCTTGTCATAAGGTCAGTCCCGTGTCCCACAAGAAAATTAACTATTCAACGCTAATGTTTACGTGTGAAGGTGTCATACATTTAATAATATGCACTTCATCTCTGACCCGTAAATTATATACCGCATATAAACACACTTTGAAATCTGCTGTACAATCTCCAGTACAACATTTTTGTTGTTGGGTGGACATAATGATAAGGTTATATGCTAAATCTCATCATTTTCCCTCAGTTGGTTAATGAGATACGGACTTTTATATTGGGACAGACAAAAGTAAACAGACTATTGTAGTAGTGGTAGTAGTAGTAGTAGTAGTAGTAGTAGTAGTAGTAGTAATAGTAGTAGTAGTAGTAGTAGTAGTAGTAGTAGTAGTAGTAGTAATAGTAGTAGTAGTATTAGTAGTAGTAGTAGTAGTAGTAGTAGTAGTAGTAGTAGTAGTAGTAGTATTAGCAGCTTCCTACAGCAGTAGTAGTAGTAGTAGTAGTAGTAGTAGTAGTAGTAGTAGTAGTAGTAGTAGTAGTAGTAGTAGTAGTAGTAGTAGTAGTAGTAGTAGTAGTAGTAGTAGCTGTTGTTGTTGTAGTACTTGAAGAACACCAAAAAGCTGTCTTTGGGGAAATAAATGATAGCATTTCAGATATGTTGTATCCTCGTCGTCGTCGTCGTCGTCGTCGTCGTCGTCGTCATCATCATCATCATCATCATCATCATCATCATCATCATCATCATAATCATCATAATCATCAACATAATCATCATAATCTTCTTCTCCTTCTTCGTCTTCTTCCCTTTATGGTATATCGTGTACCGTGTCCGTGTACAGCGAAATCTTGATATTTTCTTTTATTCAGTGACATATCTAACTTCAAGACACGCCCATCATTATAAAATCTACCATACCTCACCGCATCAAAATATACTGCCACAAGTCTTTGATTTCTAAATATGACAATTTACCAAATAGAACCAAAGCTGAGGTTATGAAGGTTAGCAGATCTCCTGGTCCACTAAATATACAGATAATAGGTACAACTCTGAAACAACTTAAGGAATTTTCAAATCTACGAAGTATTATCACAGAGGATGGCACGATAGAAAAAGAAATCAAAATTAGATGCCAAAATGCAAGTGTGCTTATATATAAATTATCACACGTAGTGAAACATCCAAATATACCAATGTCCTTAAAGCGACAGACAATAAATAACATATTCATACCAACCCTGTGCTACGATTGTCAAACGTAGACATTGTCCAGATCACACAAAATCAACATCAGCGAGATTAGATGCACGAGGAGAGCTGCCAACTTAACAATGCGAGGCTGAGTAAGACCTGATGTTAACAGACAGACAGTGGGAGCAACACCTTGTGCCACATGTATTGAAAGGAAGAAGATAAATGGCTTGGCCTTCTCATTAGACTGCAACACCATCAACTACCAGCACTGGTGTTTATTTCAAAGAACATCTGCTACGAGGAAGACAATGCATTGACGAAATCAAAGACATTGTACAATCACATGAAATGACACCATGCAGTGCCACATATCGGGCGCTGGAACGTCAAATATTCATTCCCACGATGCTTGGTGGCTAAAGTTTCCCATGGTAATGATGATGACGATGATAATTTACCAGGGAGTGGCTTATACGGCCTGCTCTTATATTTCCAGATATTTCCAGCTGCGGAGGTCTTTAAGACGCCTACGAAACCTCTTTGCCTCCCTGTTTGACCCACTACATAGAGATCAGTCAGCAGATTGGTATGGCTGAGGTGCTCTGCTTAAATTATTATCCCAAACACCAGATTCTGAAATGGATTTGAACCAGGAACTTTTCGGGATGAAGTCTGCTGCCAATTCTCTACTCGGGCGCTGGATCTACTGTCCAGGTAACACGAACATTAGGGTAATGAGATGGATACTGTATCGACGTCGAATTGACCCGTATGGTGGAAAGTGTAGAAGGATCAAGATGGGATATTTCTCGCGAGAAATTGAGCAACACCAGCCTTGATCTGACCTATGTAAATCTCATCAAGTCATTATGACACAATGCGGCCTAGATGTGGGTTAGCGGGTTTTGTTGCTTCGGCGCTTCATTATTGACACATTGCCAACAGGTAATCCAGCCTATCTATTTTATCTTAACTGCTCAATGGCTCAGGTTACATGTAACCAGATTTTACTAGTTGCAGTGGTTGAAATAGCAAACATCAGTCTAACACAGGGGTTCTCACTTTCATACCGAGGTGTACCCCAATTAAGTGCAGTATTTAGACGTATTTAACAGTCAAGTGAAGTATTTGAGAACCTTTGACATTATCATCATCGTGTCTTGTCCGACATCGATGGCCTCGTGTTTCTTCAAAGATCACAGTCTCTATTCCTCTGCATCAGTTCTGGCTATGAGTTGAGTTTAGTTGAGTTGGAATAAAATGAGCTGAGTGGATATGAGTTGAGAAGAGTTGAGTTAAGTCAAGAACCGACATTACAGCACTTGAGAAATTCCTATACATGCTCTGTCCTCATCTTCAACAGCAAGCGAAGAGTTCCAGTGGCACCTGTACCGGTCTGAGTATATGTACGTCAGGCCGTTCCTTGGAGTCTTGAGTGTTAGCCAGAACCTCTGGTCACTCTCTGCAGCACCATTATCTCCAGGCCGTGATGTTCTTCTGCACTATCCACACGCTCTCAAAGGGCCTTGACCACGTTTGCCTTATCATGCACCAAAATACCCCACGCAGCTGTGCAGACCAGCCAATCCGTCCGCCGGGTCGTTTTCCACCACATCAGCATGTCCTGGAGTCAAAATCCATTAATGATATCCCGTTATACCACTGTCTGAGACCATGCGGCATTGTTTCCTACAGTCTGGTATTGTTTCTTCTATCACCAGCCATCCCAGGTGACACCGTGTCCTCCAATGACTAAAGGACACAAAATGTCCTCTAAACAGTACTGGAGTTTGTGGGAAAAGTCATAATGGTCTCAGATTGGACAACGGAAAATTCCCACCTGGACCATGAAGAGGAGGAGGACGGACAAACGCACAGTTTTGTCGCAATCGCAGGGCTGAGATTCGAGCATCCACCGGGACAAGTGGACAGCTCCGCATCTGAGAAGGACTGAATACCCACTTACCCTGACGGTGGGAAATTTCCACCAAAGGCAGAGATAACATACCCTCGGTCGGATGTGAAAGCCAAGGAGAAACCACCACATTACACCTTCGCAAGTTTTTATAAATCAAAACAGATCAGTCACAGAACGACGTTAATGACTGTGTCGAGTCATCCTGGCCGGTAGGGACTGTCTCTGGCCCTGAACATGGTCTAGTGACGTCAGCAGTCACTACTGGTCACCGAATGAAGTCTACAGGCTCATGTGTCTGACGCGTGATTAAGAAGAAGAAGAAGAAGAAGAAGAAGAAGAAGAAGAAGAAGAAGAAGAAGAAGAAGAAGAAGAAGAGCAGGGGGATGAGCAGCGGCTAGAAATTCCAAAGCTGTGTAGCTTATATTTGCAAGCAAATCTAGGCAGTGACGCCCGAGGTTATTTAGCGAGACAGCTGGACATTAGTGGGAAGACGCGCACACCTGTGGAGAGACCATAGGTCGCTGTAAACATCCGGCCATGTCTATCTCAGGTAGAACAGCGGAGCAAGCCCCGGACGTGCGAATTGATGTGAAATTACTGAAGGAAAATAAACACCTGTAGAGTGAAAAGAGGTCGCTGTAAACTTCCGGCCATGTCTATCTCAAGTAGAATGACGGAACAAGCTCCGGACGTGCAAATATCTGAGTGATACGGCATTGCCATACAAATTATAGGAGTGTAGGAGAAAGTGTTGACAGCAGTCAGAAAGTAGTCTACAAACCCGTTTAGACAATGTGACAAAAGGGAGCCAGAAGAAAAACAAATCTTTCATTGAATGTACTTCTGTGCGTTCCAGTCTGTGTAACTTTAATCTTATGAACGAAGCTATGACACAAAGACAACTTATCACAGATATCAGAAAGAGACTAAGACACAAAGACAACTTATTCTTCTTCTTCTGCGTTCATCCGGAGTTTTTTTTTTTTTTTTTCAGACGTGATTGCGTTGTGCCTGTTTACAGCAGAGCTGCGTTCTTGCGCCGTTAGGCCGACACATCCGACTTCTGCGGGCATTTTTTGACCGGGTTAACCTTCCCGGGGGTTTCCTAGGACGTTTGACTCTCACTGTTGTGGTGTTATTCCCCCATCCCAGCTGGCCCATACAGAACAGCCAAAGACATCCTGGTCAGCCCTCAAGGGAAGGCAGGGGCAGACCATGGGCATTCTCCGCCATCCAAGGAGGCTTCCATACTTGCAGAGGCGACACACAGCGCTCTGGTACTGGGCTCACCCAAGGAATCGTCACGTCCTGCACATGGCTGCTTAGCCTCACTTCCGTATATTGTGTTGACATTCTGGTGGCGGCATTATGCATAGTGTATCTGTGCGGGCTGTTGTTTGTCAAGACTCCTGCCTTTTCCACTTTTCACATTGGGCAGTGGGGGGCGTTTTGTGTGATAGTCACTGGCACAGGAACGGAGCATAATGGGAATGACCCGTTGCTGTGAAGTTGGAACTGCGACTAACTAACTAACTAACCGTATATTGGGCCTTCCGTTCACCATAGGCTGTTCTTCGGGAAACCAGAAGAATGCAGTCTACAGATGACATTCACACAGTTATCTTTCGATTCGGACTTTCCACGTAATGGATTTGCTATCCAAGCAATATTCCATTTCGTGCCACTAGGACACTTTTTTCCGCCTATTATGAAGCCCACACAGTGAGCTTTTGATTCGAACTTTCCACGTAATGGATTTGCTATCCAAGCAATATTCCATTTCATGCCTCTGGGATGCTTTTGTAACCGACATACCTGTGGTATGAAGTGCGGCAGTCTAAATATTTCTTCATGCACCTTTAAATGTCAACCTGAATGTAGTTAAAGTAAGATGTAGTCAACTTGAGCTTGTTGATATCTCCATAGAGCTTGTCCTCCAATGAAGCAGGCGTGGGCCAAAATATCTTTCTCTGTTCTGCATATATTGGACACTGCTGCAGCAAATGTTTAGCTGTCATTTTACCAGTTCCACAATTACATTCACCAGTATCTCCTATCTTTAGTTTATTGAACAAGTGGTATTTCAGCCTGTTATGTCCTGTGCGGAGTCTGAAGATTGCTACTTGTACTCTTCGGTGGAGTTTGTAATACGCATCATCCTTCTGGTGCTCTGATTCCCATTTGGTTCTATAAGTCCTTTTTATAAACCTCTTTGTCTCATTACAGGTTATGTCTATGTCAGGCTATGGTAGTCGTCCACTCTCTTTTGCTAGTCTGTCAGCCTCTTCATTTCCAGGTATACTGCAATGTGATGGGATCCACTGTACAACAACATTTTTGGATTTCTGGCATAGACCATGGAGTGCTGCTCTTAAGTCAGCTAGTTCTGTGCTGTTTTTGCTCTTCAGTACTGAGACAGCTGACTTTGCATCTGTGAAGACAGCTATTTGCTTCTCTTTATTTTCATCCATCAAGAGCATTTCTGCTGCAGTTTTCAAAGCCTCTACCTCCGCTTTGAAGTTACTTGAAAATTTTCCAGTTGCCACTGATTGTGTTTTTTTCCCCCACTCCATTTTTTTTAAATTTAGGAGAATTCCTCCTCCTCCATTTTCTATTGAATTTTTGGCTGATCCATCTGCATAGACATGGGTCCAATTGCTGCTTGGGTAATGTTCTTTTATGCAGTTTAGGGTTATTTTTCTTCTTTCGGTTTCATTCTGAGTGTTCTTTTTCTCAATACCAGGAATGTTTTCTATCACCTCAAGCAGTTGCTGCTGTCTCCAAGCTGGGAACTTGTGTGCATTGTAAATGGGTTTGACTGTTGATATGTTAAGTATGGAATCTGCCCTAATCTTTCTTTTTGCAGTTAAGTGCCACGCTTCAGTCTTCCCTTTCCAAAACCATTAAACCTGTTATACATAGGGTGGTCTGTCAATCTTCTGGATTTTCCTGCTTATTGCTGGGCTCTGCGATCTGTTCTATCCCGCATTAGTTGTAATCAAGTGATCTTTTCTAGTTCATTAATAGGCGTTTTCTTCAGGCTTCCAGTTATGATTCCCATTCCTTGATTTTGGACTTAGCTGCTGTTTCCAAAGCTGCAATGCCATATTCCAGTACTGGCCTCACCCGTCCAGTATATTACATCTTGAGAACATTCTCATCTGCTCCCCACGTTGCACCAGCAAGCTTTTTCATGATTGCCATTCTTTGCCTTGCTCTTGTTCGATTTTTCACAACCTGTGTCTTCCATGTCAGGCGACGATCAAAGGTGACTCCTAGATAGTCTTGATTTTATTCATGGCGCAATGTTTTTCCATTCAGTACCAGCTTAGGTTGCTGAGTTTTATTTGAGAGGGCGAACATTGTGTATGTTGTTTTCTCCTCATTTATCTTCACTAGCCATGATTTTGACCAGTCCTCTAGCGCTCATAAGGCTTGCTGTATTCTGCTGTTAGCTGTACTAATATATTCTTCATATGTCCATATGGCTAGTCATCTGCAAAAGAGGATGTGTGTACTCTGGCTGGAACATTTTCCTTCATGTCATTTATATATGCTAGGAATAATACTGGTGAAAGAACTCCTCATTGGGGGACACCTTGCTCCAACAGCATCATTTTACTGGTTTGTCCTTGCACTTTTGTCCTGGCAGTACTGTTCTCAAGGTAGTGCCTGATCCATTTATACATTTTCCCGCAAACATGCATTTTTTGCAGTTTTACTTTCAGTCCTTCCTTCCATACTTTATCAAATGCTTTTTCTAAATCTATCCAGACAGCTAGTGTTTTTTTTTTCTCTTGGAAGGCATCCTCTATTTCCTGACTATAGGTAATTTTATCTTCAGTGGATCTGTACTTTCTGAATCCTGCTTGGTATGGTGTTAAGAGTTTGATTTCTTCCAGATGCCATGTTAGCCTGGCGTTGATAATGCGTTCCATTAATTGTCCTACACAGCTAAGTAGACTAATAGGTCGATAGTCATTTGGTTCTTCCAGGTCTTTTCCCCTCTTTGGTACTGGTATTAGTATAGCTTCCTTCCATGCCTGTGGGACTATTCCTCTCTTGCAGCTGTAATTTTGGACTGTTAGTAGTTTCTTTTTTGCCTTAGTGCCTAGTCCTATTAGCATTTCATTTGTGATTCCATCTTTTCCTGGTGATTTCTTCTTTTTTAGGGTATTCATTGCTTGTTCCATTCCTTCCATTGTTAGATTTGCCATCATATATTCTGCTGCTGTCTCTGCATTACTACGATATATATGTTTGTCTTTGATTGCTTCCTTCTGTTTGGTTGTAATATCAATGTGGTTTGCACTGGCATAGTGTTCCATTAGTGCATTTGCAGCCTTTTTCCTATAAGCAAGGCATTTAATTGTTTAATTGTTATTTGTTTGTTTCTAGGTCCTTCATTGTTCATGGCTTTCACTAGTTTCCATAGTTTATTTCCATCCGTGTCAAAATTCAGGTTTTCTGTTTTTTCCCTCCAACAATCTCTTGTTGTTTAATTTACTGTTCTTTCATATTTTGCTGAGATGGCTTTAAGAGAGATGTTCGCTTCAGTTGTTTGTTCTCTCTCTCTCTCTCTCTCTCTCTCTCTCTCTCTCTCTCTCTCTCTCTCTCTCTCTCTCTCTGTCTCTCTCTCTCTCTCTCTCTGCTGCCTTCCTGGCATCTTCAAATTTGATTTGTCCTCCAACATGTGCAGTTCTTCAGTCCAGTATGGTTTGTAATTTTTCCTCGCTCCTCTTGGAATAGACGTAGTGACTGCCTGTATTATTGCTCTGTTTAGACTTTCCACCATTTGCTTCATGTTGCCATATCGTGTATTTATGTTTTCAAAATATTTGTCTGTTAGTATGGCAAATCTGTCCCAATCTGCTCGTTTGTAATTCCAGCCGAGAAAAAGGTTTTTGCTCCTGTGGAACATACTCCATATTCATTACAAGCTTGATTGGTCTGTGGTCACTACCTGCTAATTGGTCAAGCACATGGCGATCGATTTTGTGGAGGATGTCTCCTGTGCAGAAAGCTAAGTCTGGAGTAGACCATCTTCTGGTAAACCATCATCTTGAGTAGAAGCTCGATGTGTCATCCGCTTTGTTCCCAGTCCTCCACTTCATCTTCTCTTTTGTCATCGTTCAGAACGGCTATTAAAGTCTCCTACAATAATGCAGTTTGTTTCAGTTATTTTCATGTCTGAGAGTGTAAGGTCCTTATCTGCTGGGCTATACAGATTGTAAATTCTTATTTTCACGACCTTTATCATTATATCAACACCTATAATTTCCGTTTGGTTGTCAGAGATCACAGATACTTCGCTGCAAGGTATTGTATTTCGTGTAAGTATTAGAACTCCTCCTTTGTGTCCTTCGCGGTCAAAACGTGTGGCCTGATATCCTCTGACTGAGAATTTGCGATTGGCATTGAGGTGTGTCTCCTGAATGCATGCCACATCTATTCTATCTTTATGAAGACGCTGTGTTAGGGAGACTTTCTTGTTATAAACTCCTTCGGCATTCCACTGTAGTATGCTGAGTGTCCGGGGTGTTTGGTCAATAGCTCTTAACCTACTCCTCTGTGCCTTGACTACACAGCACAGGGGAAGGTGACCACCAGTAGTCAAGGGTGGACCCCCTCGAGGCAGGGGGCCCGGCACTATCACCGACTGATGGGACCTCACGGGATTAGCACCATAACGATTAATTTTAATTATGTGACATCTTGAATTAAGTTACGTTGCACTGCTTTGTCAAGCCTGTGGCTCAGTACATCCGATTTCGACAAGCATTTCTTGGGGGTTTGTGTGTCTCTTCGTCTGGTTCCTCTCCCTTGACCTGTCCAACATGGGTGAACCTACCAGTAGCTGTGCTACCGCCGGCATAGCTCTTGGGGTCATTGGAACGCTCAAGCCCCTCTACGTCGTCAAGGTAGACACACGGCAGAGAGGAAGACAACTTATCAAAAACATCAGAAAGAGGCTAAGACACAAAGACAACTTATAATAGACATCAAAGACTAAGACACAAAGACAACTTATAATAGACATCAGAGACTAAGACACAAAGACAACTTATCATAAACATCAGAGACCAAGACACAAAGACAACTTATAATAGACATCAAAGACTAAGACACAAAGATAACTTATCATACGAACTAGAAAGAAGTTAAAATACAAAGACAACTTATCATAAACATCAGAGACCAAGACACAAAGAAAACTTATAATATACATCAGAAAAAGGGTAAGATACACAGACAACTTATCATAAACACCAGAAAGAAACTAAGATCAAACAATCTACCTCTCTCAAGAAATTGAGGATGCATTCCAAGAGAAGAAGCTGGTGCATGGATAGATCTGAAGAAAGCCTTTGACAAATTCTGGAAAGAGGTCTGATGAGGAAACTGATAATTTCTAAAGTCCATGGAAGAATTTACAAATGAGTGAAAGCATATTTGCACAACAGAAGAGCCCAAGTACAGATAGACGGACTCAAGAGCAAGAAAGTACTATTGCTTCACGATGTTCCCAAGGGCGGAGTCTTGTCCCTCACACTTTTTTCTAATCTTCATCAATGATCTTGTTGCTAATCTACCGTATGGAATTAAAGCGGCAATGCACGCTGATGACAGGGTTCTGTGGAACACAAATGAAGCTGCATCATTGGCCACCAGATCGCTACAAAGATCTGTAGATACATTTGTTGCATGGGCGGATCGATGGTGTGTCAGCATAAACATTGACAAGTGCAGCACCACTCTATTTACCCTATCTCCAAAACAAAAGGCAGGGGTCATCCAGATAAATGGAACACCCCTAAGAGAAGATAAAGAACCAACATACCTTGGAGTAACATTTGACGACAGGCTGACATGGAGAAAACACATAAAAAAGCAGTAGCAAAAGCCAGAAGGAAAATAGCCATCATGAGAAAGCTAAGTGGAACTACATGGGGAGTCCGTGGGAAAATACTTAGCAAAGTTTGTCAACAGTGCATTCGACCACACCTGGAATATGGGTCAACTGCGTGGTGTTCAGCATCAAAAACTACACTACAAGAGCTGGACAAGGTGCAAAATCAAGCACTTAGAGTCACCACAGGAGGGATAAGATCGACCCCTATAGTAGCAATGGAGAAAATGGGGAGGACACAAGCACTGAGAAATCGCAGAGATACGAAAACACTAATACAAGCAGAAAAGTTCCTCAGCTTGCCAGGTCAGCCTATGAAGAACTGATGTGAAAACTTAGTTATGGGGTGATTTAAAAGAAGCAGTTTTATCCACCAGGCCAAACGACTCTGCAGAGAAACCACCGATCTGCCCAAAGTTGTTATCCCCCAGACAACTATTCCAGAGAGAAATCCATGGACAGATTAACATAGACTATCACTACAAATCCAGACAAAAGTGAGAGGAATATTTGACAAGGAAGACAAGAACAATGTACAGCGCAGAACAGCCACTCTTAGCTTCCTTAATGACAAATACCCACCGGACCTCTGGATCTGAGTCTATTCAGATGGGTCAGAACAAAATATTGTTTGAAATGGAGGAGCGGAAGTGTCCATAGAATACCCAAATAATACTAGGGACACGGCCAGAGTTCCAACATGAAAGTACTGCCATAACTATGATGCTGAAATTGAGGCAGTCAAGATAGCAACATAGAAATGACTAAATACCAGCCATGGTACACAACCTGTGGTGCTATTGATAGATGTAAAATCGAGGCGCTCATGTCTGGGAAATTGCCAGCACTAAGGACACTACTTTCTGAATTTAGCAGTCAGCATAAGGTCACCATACAGTGGATCAATCCCACTGTGGAGTACCCGGAAACGACAGAGCTGATTGATTGGCTAAGCAAGGAGCAAAATAAGAACAACACTGAGGTTCCCATTACATACCACCAAAAGAAAGGTATAATCAAATCAGTCAGAGGGCCACCAAGACCTGCTCAAGACAACTACCACGTTATGGACAGACCAGAACAAGTCATTATTCTGCGCCTCAGAACAGGGCACAATAGATTACGCAACCACGTGTATTTAAAATTCAATTTTGGTGACTCAGCCATGTGCACATAATGACTCCAAGAATGCCAAAATTGCAACATATTCAGACAAACCTTCTGGCTTAGAGAGACAACAGTGGAAGATTTTGGTATCCCCCTATGGAAAGCTGAGTGAACTAAAACAGACTGGTAGATTCATACAAGAGACAACATTGCAGTTATAGACATATTTCAAGCAAACGAAAGAAGAAGAAGAAGTGGACCAGACAACTTATCATAAACATCAGAAAGAGGCTAAGATACAAAGACAACTTATCATAATCATCATACACATTCTAGTTAGTTGGTTGCGTATCCTTTACATGACGTCACAATCAACCCCATAATGTTTTGGCTGTTTGGGATTTACTACGTTAGTTTACATATATTAGTTTGCCATTGCTTTCTGAACAACCTATGCTCATACCTTTGTAAAAATGTAACACAATGCGGTCTGCTTCCAAATCGCTTGAATCTAATTTCGAACGCGGTATGCAGTATTGTGAATCCTGTTCGCTACTCCCTTCGCCACAGAGGCTGGTAACCACATTATAATAAGACAAAAGTTGGAACACAGTGTGACAACAAGAAAGATTTGTGGAAAGAGAGACAGAGGGAGACAGCGAGAGAACATTCTGATATTCTTGTGTGATCTACACAAGGTGTACGCGTGCCGTTGGAGTTTGCAAGATGATGAGCAGCATGACCGTCCAGGCCATTGGACAAGACACGTGATCATGCCATAGTTGATTTGTATGGGACAGATATTGGCAACCGTGACACGCCGCTCCTGTGTGCCATGTGACATGTTTGTGTTGTGTATACTAAAATCTTTGCTTAGCTAATTGAGCTTTCCATATACAGTTTCTATGTCATTCACTCCCTCTCTTGTACACTATTTTCTCACATAAAACTAATTTCTCTTTTCAACCTTTTTTTTGGTGTTGTCTGTTTGGTGTTTGCTGGCTATGAAATAAAACGTCGTATTTACACCCCGACATTCTTATTTGTCAGAACAAAGACTGCATGGCTGAAAGATGAACATAGACTATCACTATAAATCCAGACAAACGTGAGAGGAATATTTGACAAGGAAGACCATAAGAGTGTACAGCCCAGATCAGCCACTCTCAGCTTCCTTGATGACGAATACCCACAGGTCCTCTGAATCAGAGTCTACACAGATGTGTCAGCACAAAATAGTGTTCGAAATGGACGAGTGGGAGTGTACATATAATACCCAAATGATACTAGGGACACTCCCACAGTAAATTTTTACCACAAAACAGCATAATATCAGTATACAAAATGGTTAGTGCAATATGGGTTGTTATACCTAGTATGAACGTATACGCACCATGCACGGTGGTGTCAAACGAGGGTCATAAAAGGGTTGTTATTTATTAAACAAGCCGGAATTCTTGGATATGATAGAGATAAAAACTTACAGTTGGAATCGTCTTTGTAGTGTATTTTGTATTTAGACGTTCTTGCACAGAGTAGACAAGAATTACGTGTACGTGTAACGATTTGATAAAATCATCAAAGTCCTGCATATTTTTGATTAGTTATGGGAGTTCTAACACAGAGTGGTTATTAGCAGATGCGTGAAAACATCTAAGAGCGTGTGTTTTGCTGTGCCTAAGGACTGTATGATAACTAAAGTTTATTTTGAACCGACTATTTTGAGTGGTAACGATTTTGTACAAGGTCTCTATCCAGTCTTCTGTAGGGTGGTTTGTGTGTGGACTAATATAAAATGTATACACAGAATTTGCTTAACCTGTGATATGTTTTAATACTACTCCAGTTGTCGGTGTATACTTGTCTGACATCATCTGGAAGATTGTTTAGAGACACAGCTTCATCCTTGGGTTGAGTGTCGCTGACTTAATAGGATTTTCGTCTCGTTTAGTCTTTTTCTCGCTGACCGCCACATCACTATTAGTAGCCGCAGTTCTCTTACGTAATGATGCCGAAAAAATCTGTTGCAGTTCCTTTTGGTATTACTCTGGGTGGTACTCCTGGTGTAGTTTGTTCCTTTGTAATGTGAAGTTGTAGATTGTCTTTCCTGTTAAAATTATGACCACAAGTTTGATACGAATACACTTACTCCTTGGTACTATGGCTGGTCTGAATATGGCAAAGAAGATTACGTGTTTCAGCGAAGCCTTTCCCACAAGTTGCACATAAGTGGTTCTCAGCTTATTGCCTTGTAGACATCTTTTTATTTTTAGGCACATTCGCTACCGGTTTGATACTGAGACAATCAATACTTGGCTTGAAACCTGTTAACACCGAGACGATGAATATGGCGTTGAATATAATTAGTTTCTACAATTCACCAAAGGTAGATAACTCGACGTTGACTAGTTTCGTAAGTCAAAGAATTAAACAATAAGATGTGATTTTCACTAGTCTAGTAAGCTGTATCAAGCCCGAACAAGTTTTACCAGTCTTTGTTTGAATCGCTGATGACCTCTTTTCCCATGACAGTTTAAACCATGGCAGGCTTTTGATATTGCTTACATTGGATGTCTGGGTATACAAATAGTTGATAATTCTTACAAGGCAGCTGTGAATGTCCAAGAAATTTAAGAAAGATAAGCTAAATCTGTAGGTGCATATATGGCTGAGAAACTAAGTCTGTGGATACTGAGACAATATGGTGACTGGCAACTTTCTACATTTGAAGGCAAATAGCCGTTGAATAAACACAAAACTGAAGAGTCGATCTTTCGTCGTTCTTGTGTAAATTACAAAGGGCGTGAGAGGTGGTGAGTTGGGTTTTTATTTCATAAATATAAGCCCCGCCCACCGTTTAATTGTCAGCCAATCGGTGCTTGTCTAACATAAAATGTGGACCAATTCGAAGACAAGCACCCTGATTCGTTGTAAGCCACACGTGAACGGCATATTGTAATGACACAAGAACAAGGTCAGATACATAGTGAAAGACAAACATCGTCGTTATTACAACACACACGCACACACACACACACACACACACACACACACACACATACACACGGACGCACACACACACACTTTTCTGTTTTTTACAGACATGTCTTCACACAAGTTAGGTCCCTTAGCAGACTTGACGGTATGTTGTATATTCCATTTGTTTGTAACTAATACACCAATGTATTCATACCATTGTGCTTTGTACTTTTTTGGTAATGTAACACGGGTGTGTGATATTTTATATATATATCACGGTATTTAATTTATGTAATTTTCCTTGTAATATTGTACTTCAATTCTTTAAACTACTGCCTATTTAGTACTATATTTATATACTGTGTCTATGTGTATCGCTTCTTTTTGTATACATTGTGGTAATATATGTCTATCTTGTGAGATCTTCTAAAACACTAATACATAAGAATAACGACATGGAACTTGAACTGGGTGGGGGGGGGGGGGGGGGGGGGGGGGGGGGGGGAGTAGCAAAGAGACTACAATAAGGAAAGAAAAACAGTAATATCTGCTGGGCGGTGCCTGAGGATGGAACAAGAATCGATATGATGAAGACAGTCTTTTGCAAGTTGGAACACATACTGACTAATATAAAGATGTTTAATTACAATGAGAAAAAGAGTTTAAGCACGACACAGAACCTACACTTTTGTATAGATGTGAAGCTAGGACAATGGGCAGACAATTTGAAAAACATTTAATGACACTGGAGGTGTGGATTCTGAGGACATAAACATGACACGCCCACCGAATAATACATAGCAATAGAACAAAACATACAGCATAACAGACACATAGACAGTATACCATTTATGTAAGCACCACACAGACTGATACAGTACAATACCAGAAGCTTTCCACTACTAATACACGTATCTATAAACAGTGGCAATCCCGTATACACAGACACACGATACTTTCCTAACGGACAACTCTGGACAAAGTCGCAATACAGATACTTAGAGGCATGACTGTTGAGTTGATATGAAATATTTTTGGTTATTTTCACACTCTGATGTAATAGGAGACAATTCACAACACAGCTACGATGCGCTGATAGGGGTGATATGTATCAACTTGATATATCGGTCAGTCTATATACACCCTCAATAGCATAGTAAACCATCCATTTTCAATCCAAAAGCGTTTTCAAAGTCACAAGAATATCGAAATACTGCGATTTAAGATTGGCGTGGCACATGATGATGCTGATTGTGATATTTCCTACTCATACCACACCTTTTAACTGATTAAGGACTGATACACTTAGCCCATAAGCCCCTACTGCGATTATGAGAAAGACGAGGCCAGTATTATAGATTTTTAGTGGATGTCCCAACAATAGGTGCTAAGCCCTTAATCTCCCACCTATATTTATATGGAGTATTATTACTTGGCCGACCTATTTGCAAAGGCGAAGATAATCCCCTTGATTAAGGGATTAGTCCCCTGATCTCAATTATAGTGAGTAATATTAATAACATGACTCGTTCATAACGGTGAAGATAAGCCCCTGGGAATAACTGCTATGCGGATGAATATTATTGATTTTTTTGTAAAAGCTGACGTAGCTTATGGACATATTGTGTTCCGGATTTTTATGTTATGTTATAGTTTGTTAAGTATAGGTACAATGGTTAACTCGGATGCCTGTGTTTTTTATCGGTGGTGGGACTTGTGACCGCGGCGACACTAACCCTAACCCTATCCCGCATGACCAACTAGACATCCCAACACGTTGACGACTGGTAATTTTACCAATGACAAAGTCTCGAAATTAGAATCTGTCACCTCCACAGCGTCTGGGCTACCAACTAGACATAGTCGTCACCCCTGCACACCACCTCTCATTTTCTAAACATAGCCTGATTAATAGCAGCATTTCTCGCCATCACAACTAATTAACACAACCATAATCAAAATTTGTCTACCACTAGACATCGCCACTGAAATTCGATCCCGACACCCACTGGGACACCGACTGCCATCATTACCTGTTTCTTTAAGGTGTTCATTTAACGATCTGATAAAGTATGATGATATTGTTTGGAAACACTTATCTGGATACCCCACCACTCACCCCTTAACAACGAGTTTCACTACACCATACACACTACAACCAGTACTAGCACTATCTTTACTTTCTTAAAATTTTTATTCAACGCTCTAACACCGTATGATGATAGTGTTCAGAGGCACTTATCTAGCTACCCCACCATTCACCTATCTCTTAACAATGAATGACACTAATCCATACCAACTACAACCAGTACTACCCGCCATCTTTACTTTTTTAAGGTTTTCATTTATAACGTATGATGATAGTGTTTACTACCAGTCCACTAAAGACCACTATTAATCGATATCTTTTATCTTCAATTGAAAAATAAAAACTGTTTGTTTAAAATTATATCGTATATAAATTTAACTTATCGTTCTTACATTTTATCTTTTTAATCCATGAGTAGAGCAGAATATTTTGCCAAATCATTGATCTTAACAAGCCAAAGACACGACAAGGAGGAACTGGTGACGTCAATATAGACACAAAAGAAGTAGGAGCGCTACTCCCAGACCCTCCCGCTCCTCCTTCTTTGCCGTTAGTAAATGTGGTGGTCCACATCGATTTGTGACGTGTACTGCCCCTATAGTACTACTGATGATAGAATACCAAAGAGCATCTTTTATTTTGGTGAATTACAGATGGGTAAGAGATCTCGGGATCGACCTCTACTACGATACAAAGATGTGTGTAAGCGGGACATGACTGATACAAGCATCGATAATGCACAATGGGAGCAAGTCACCGCCGAACGTGTTGCGTGGAGGGCAAAGTCAGAAATGGAATAAAGAGAAAGGAGAAAATTATTGCAGATAGGTCACACAATGAGAGCGTGAGACGAAAGTTGATGCGTGATGGTGAAAATTAAGATCTGTTCACATGCATCCATTGTGAACGAACATGTACAGCGCGAATTTGTCTGATCAGTCACATTCGCTACAGCCATGTGTTGTAGATGTTATGCCTGTTTTATAGCCCAATGTCACAAACTATCGTCTATCACGACGGCAAGGTGCCAATGGAGCCTACATGGTAAAAGAAAATAGAGGAAGACATAAAAACTCACGGGGGAAAGAAGTAGAAGCAGAAATGTACAATATGGGAAGGCCATAGACAGAGCTGCATGCGATACGTAAAGATGTGGGGGATTGGAGTGATTTGGTTTAAAGTCTATGCTCACATGGGGGGATACAGGCCAACACGAGAATAAACTAGCAGTATGGTATTTGACAAGAAAGCACAGCAAATCTATATGTATGGCAGCTTTTAAGAAAAGCATAAATTCCATACATAATCTATACTCTATACACAGTAAAGATGTAACAATGAAACATGTGAATCTTTGTCTTTTAAATTTCTAGGCAACACTGGGACATCTGACAGAAGATGTGACACGGAGATCAACAAAGGAGTCACTGGAAGCAAGGGCTCGGATGGTGGAACAAACACTCGCATGAAGAAGAGAAATATCCGGACAAAGAGGAACACCCGCTTACTGAGACGTTGTGTGTGGTCTCTGCGCATGCGTGACGTCCAGAGTTGGACGATGAGCAACGAGATGGTGAAGAAACTGCTAGGAGCTAAGATGTGGTTGTTGAGAAGAATGTTGCGAACACAGAGAAGACACAATATTCTGGGATATGTTGAGTTAAGTTGAGCTAAGAAACGACATCAGGACGCTCAGGACATTCCAAAACGCGCTCCAATACCTCGTTTAACAGCCAGCGAAGAGTCTTACTGATAATCGTTCCAACTGCCATCTGATTTAAAGTTCTCCTGGTTTTCTCTATCAGATATGAAAATCGTCTAGAACCCCTGTCGACCCCCGTCATACAATTTTTTCTACAAACGGGTTCTGAACCTGTTCCACCGCTTTCTCCCACAGCGTCTGACCACATCTCCCTTGCCCATAAATAATCTACCACCGAGAGGTGCATTTACTGCCAGCCTATCAGGCTCTTCGTTCTCCCGTACTCCCGCATGACGATTCTGGAATATTCACAGCTTTAATCGCCACTAGGTCGCTTATCAAAACCACTAAAGAAAGAAAAAGTAGAACAAGAAATGAAGTTGATGAAATACATCAGCAGAAGAAGTGGACCTGATAATTGAGTGTTATGAGGGGCAAGCTTTTGCGTGAGACAAAAAGCAACACCCACACACACATTTAGTTGGGAAGCTGGACAACACATTGTAATAGAGCAGCCAATTCCCTCTAACAACAGCTAAGGAAGTCTGCATCAGATATAGCACGTAGAGAAGGGAAGCTCTTCGTGGAATTCATTAGTAGAAATAGTTCAGGACTTCGGCTTTTTCACTCTTGGAACAGTATCAGACAGATCTCGACGACCTCAACACAACAGGCAAGTCAGTAACTGAGACTTGAACTGACGCGTGGACCAGTGGGCAAGATAATAAACACTTCACTGAATCACTGGAAGACGTCAATGGAAGTCAAACTGCGCAATTTAAACGTTATGTTTCTTCTAACACTGTCTTGTCAGTGTTTAACTGGGTCTATGTTAACATTCTAACATAGGATTGGCTTCCCATCAACATCCCACCAGAGGATTGGCCTCCCATCAAGATCCCACGAGAGGATTGGTCTCCCATCAACAAACCATTTGAGGATTAGCCTCCCATCAATATACCATCAGAGGATTGGCCTCCCATCAACATCCCACCTGAGGATTGGCCGCCCATCAACATTTCACCAGAGGATTGTCCTCCCAACAACATCCTACCAGATGATTGCCCATCGATTAAAATTTCACCAGAGGATTGACCTGCTATCAGCATCCCACTATAAGATTGACCTCCCATCAAAATACCATCAAAGGATTGGTCTCCCATCAAAATCCCACTAGAGGATTGGCCTCCCATCAACATCCCACCAGAGGATTGCCCATCAATCAACATCTCACCAGAGGATTGGCCTCCCATCAACATGCCACTAGAGGATTGGCCGCCCATCAACATCTCACCAGAGGATTGGCCTCCCATCAACATACCTTTAGAGGATTAGCCTCCCATAAAAATTCCACCAGAGGATTGGCCTCCCATCAACATCCCACCAGAGGATTGCCCATTGATCAACATCTCACCAGAGGATTGGCCTCCCATCAAAATACCATCAAAGGATTGGTCTCCCATCAAACTCCCACCAGAGGATTGGCCTCCCATCAACATCCCACCAGAGGATTGCCCATTGATCAACATCTCAACAGAAGATTGGCCTCCTATCAACATCCCACCAGAGGATTGATCTCCCATCGACATACCATCAGAGGATTGGCCTCCCCTCAAAATCCCACAAGAGAATTTGCCTCCCATCAACATCCTACCAGAGGATTGGCCTCCCACCAACATTCTAACAGAGGACTGGCCTCCAATCAACATCTCACCAGAGGATTGGTCTCCCATCAACATCTCACCAGAGGATTGGCTTCCCATCAACATCTCACCAGAGGATGGCCTAAAATCAACAATTAGCCTCCCATAAAAATTCCACCAGAGGATTGACCTCCCATCAACATCCCACCAGACGATTGCTCATTGATCAACATCTCACCAGAAGATTGGCCTCCTATCAACATCCCACTAGAGGATTGATCTCCCATCAACATACCATCAGAGGATTGGCCTCCCCTCAAAATCCCACAAGAGAATTTGCCTCCCATCAACATCCTACCAGAGGATTGGCCTCCCACCAACATTCTAACAGAGGACTGGCCTCCAATCAACATCTCACCAGAGGATTGGTCTCCCATCAACATCTCACCAGAGGATTGGCCTCCCATCAACATCTCACCAGAGGATTGGCCTAAAATCAACATCCCATCAGAGGATTGGCCTCCCATCAACATCCCTTCAGAGAATTGGCCTCCCATCAACATCCCACCAGAGGATTGGCCTCCCATCAACATCCCACCAGAGGACTGACCTCCAATTAACATCCCACAAGAGGATTGCCCTCTCATCAACATCCCAACAGAGGAAATAGGCCACGTGTGAGTTGAGTTCTTGGAAAATGCTCCAGAAGCGTCAAGAAGAGACGAATGCCACGATATGACATCAGAAAAATATTCCACACAGCACCGAGCATGGAATACACCCAGAGACATCAAATACACTCGTGTTTGGACTCTAGGGTGATTGAAATCTGACTCACAAATAGTTATAACTTATATATATATAAACAATGATCCATCGAATAAACGAACAAACGGACTTTATTTCCAGGGATTAAGAGGCGGGGACGCTGGCCCGTCAATCATGCTGCATTTTTTTAAATCTCTCTTCTTACAGACATTATTTAATTTATACATCTTTTATTAAGTTAATCTTAAACAACACACACACCCCCCCCCCCCCCCCCCCCCTCACAAGATATATATGCATTATTAACACAAAGGAAATGTGCAAACATCATCTTACATAACTAATTGACACTATTTTCTGTCACATTAATTGTAATAATGCTAACGAAAATGTACAGTAGGACAAGACAGAACAATGTTCAGCATACTAGAACTTCTGAAGGACTTGCTGACATAATGATCAAAGAAATTGCGACTGTATGTCTAGCCGTTGGTGGTGTCTTTGACTCGCTGTTGAAGTTTATTCCAACAGATGAGCTTGTTTCGAATACGTCTGTGTTAGGCCTGGGAATATGCAGTTAGTTTATGTGTTTGCTACGCGCATGTCTTGCAGTATATTTAAACAACGACTAAAGGTAAAATGAAGTACTTTTGCGATATAACTTTGTGAATTTGTTTGCCCTTATAGAACAGTAAGCGTGATAATAGCTGAAGACAATTGCAAAGAAAATTGTGTTTCATGTTTACTGTGAATTAAACGTACAGCCCGTTTCTAGAGTGAGTATAGTCACATGTTGATTGAATTGGAACAACCATCCCACATTGTGGAACGATAGTCAAGATATTTCAGTATGTGAGACTTACAGAATAACTGTCTTGTATTCTCATCAAGGAAATGTTTACTTGTAAAAAGTTGGTAAACATTCTTTGGTGTTTATTTATCCTGCGCTTAAAAATAGATAATAAAATGTTCAATTATATGAGCTATGAGGCTCAGTATGAGCTGGACCGGCCACTAACCCGTTTACATTTCAAAATTGAAAAATCTACTCACATGTTTGTGACACCTGCGATACTAGTTTACTCACACCTAGATCTTCGCCACGGCTGCCGAGTTGGTGTGATGTAATGTCCTCTCAGGAGGAAAACCGCAAACCGTAACTGGGATGTTCGTATGCAATGAAAGTGATCCGTGATCCATTACATAAACAAGCAGAAGTAGAGAATTTCTGAAAGGACGCAACACCACAACTTAAGAATCCCTGGAATAGAGCAGCGATTTTAGGTTTAACATTTTAACAGTAAAATGAGAGAGAGAGAGAGAGAGAGAGAGAGAGAGAGAGAGAGAGAGAGAGAGAGAGGCGAGAGATAGGTATAGACAGAGAGAGAGAGAGAGAGAGAGAGGAGAGAGAGAGGAGGAGGAGGAGAGAGAGAGAGAGAGAGAGAGAGAGAGAGAGAGAGAGAGAGAGAGAGAGAGAGAGAGAGAGAGAGAGGGAGAGAATAATAGAGCTAATCAACCATATTCTATATTTTGGCCAAGTTTGCATATTGTGTGATGTTTTCCTGGCGTGCCCGCTGACATTTTGTCGAGGTCAGATCTATAGAAATCCTAACATCATCAAGAATGTATGTTTGACAAGAATCAGATTTGAACAATCAATCTGTTTTGATGGGGACATTCCATATGTATGAGAGGATACATTTGATTCCCTGGCTTATACTGATGGAGGGAATTGGCTTTTCGTTTTTCACATATACTAGTTAATGGCATACGAAGAAGAAGAAGAAGAAGAAGAAGAAGAAGAAGAAGAAGAAGAAGAAGAAGAAGAAGAAGAAGAAGAAGAAGAAGAAGAAGAAGAAGAAGAAAAAGAAGAAGAAGAAGAAGAAGAAGAAGAAGAAGAAGAAGAAGAAGAAGAAGAAGAAGAAGAAGAAGAAGAAGAAGAAGAAGAAGAAGAACAAGAAGATCATCATCATCATCTATCACCATTGCCACAAATAAGCAACAAGCATCTATTCAAACACCTTTCTCATCCTATTAAGAAAACGAGCAAATGAAACAAAAAACAGAGAAAATCAGTAAATCACGCGTCTCCACTCACAGAGAACATAATAGGAAACATTGTTAGTACTCACAGTGCACGATTGCAAGATATATCGATTTCATGCTCACGTGCAGCGGGCAAGACCTGGGATCGGATTTTAATCTAATCTGCATCGGCTGCATGCTCACGAACAGATCTGGAGGTTTTAAGACTTCTGATGTGTGCATGGCTGGACATAGAGGACAAATACTTCTGGGGATGTGGTGCAAACAGGCCTGGTTTCTTATCGCCCAGTCTATCGGGAGATATGTTGCAGATGATAGCTTCGAGGTAGGATTGT
>JACEFZ010024776.1:110000-172500 GCA_014155875.1 Cepaea nemoralis
TTCATTTTGGTTAAAATTTATATCCACAGTCTTTGTATGTTTGCATTCTTGTTTTTAATTATGCCGAATTACCACAATCTTCATTCGTGTGTTTGCATTCTTTACGTTAATTATGTGAATTGGCACCATATTCGTATGTTTAGATTCTTCGCGTTAATTGTGCATTTTGCCACAGTCTTTGTTTTGCTGTAGTCTTAAATTAGAGAGATTTTCGTATTAGTGTGACTCTTAGAACTACCCTTCTCATGTCTCCAGCTATTCTCGTATCTCCCTGTTCTCGTGTCTCCAGCTGTTCTCGTGTCTCCCTGTTCTCATGTCTCTAGCTATTCTCGTATCTCCCTGTTCTCATGTCTCTAGCTTTTATCTTGTCTCCATCTGTTCTCATGTCCCCAGCTGTTATCGTGTCTCCAGCTGTTCTAATATCTCCAGCTGTTCTCGAATCTCAATATTCTCATGTCACCAGCTGTTCTCGAATCTCCCTGTACTTATGTCTCTAGCTGCTCTCGTATCTCCCTAATCTCATGTCTCCAGCTGTTCTCGTATCTCCCCGTTTTCATGTCCCCAGCTGTTCTCATGCACCCCAGCTGTTCTCATGTCTCCAGCTGTTCTCACGTCTCCAGCTGTTCTCATGTCTCTAGCTGTTCTCATGTCTCCAGCGGTTCTCGTGTCTCCAGCTGTTTCATGTCTCCAGTTGGTCTCGTATCTCCAGCTGTTCTCACGTCTCCAGCTGTTCTCATGTCTCTAGCTGTTCTCATGTCTCCAGCGGTTCTCGTGTCTCCAGCTGTTCTCATATCTCTTGCTTTTCTCCTGTCTCCAGCTGTTCTAATGTCTCTAGCTGTTCTCGTGTCTCCAGTAGTTCTCATGTCTCCAGCTGTTCTCATTACCCCAACTGCTCTCGTGTCTCCAGCTGTTCTTGTGTCTCCCTGATCTCATGTCTCCAGCGGTCCTCGTATCTCCCTGTTCTCATATCTTGAGCTGTTCTCATGACTCCAGATGTTCTCATGTCTCCAGCTATTCTCATGCCTCCAGCTGTTCTCATGTCTGCAGCTGTTCTCAGCTGTTCTCATGTCTGCAGCTGTTCTCATATCTCCCTGCTCTCATGTCTCCAGCTGTTCTCGAATGTCCATTTTCTAATGTCTCAGCTGTTTTCATGCCTCCAGTTGTTATCGTGTCTCCAGCTGTTCTCGTGTCTCCAGCGTGTAGTGGTATAGCGGCTTGTGTCTTCTAGTGATTTCAATAAGCATGTTGGCGGTAACGTGGCCACTGGAAAGTTTCAAAAGTCAAAAGTTTGAAGACTCACAAATACAGAAACAATAACTTGCTGGCTTGTAGATCAGCTGTGAGCAGTCAAAGGTTGAAAAAGGGACACTCGGTACATACGAATGTTAGTTACTCGTTAGTCGCGGTTCCAACTTCACTGCAAAGGGTGACCTCATAATCCTGTGCCAGTGATTATCACACACATTGCTCGTCACTGTCCCATGTGAAAAGTGGAACAGACACCAGTCCCGACAAACCAACAGCCCGCACAGGCATACATGCATAAGGCCGCTGCCAGAATGCCAACACAACAGTCCGCAACTGAAATTACAGTTCGATGAAAACCAGCAGTTGCACACACATTACTGCATAAGGCAAAACCAGCTAGTTCAGCAACCGGCAGTCCGTCATTTTTCTGAACATACAGTTCACCATACCAACTAATGGCGACAGATGTAAAAGTATTCTACAAAAGGATGTCAACAGTGGAGGTGTTTTGTCAAAGGCTTGAAGAATTAGGGAAGTGTAACTCCAGTTATAATGATGACCCACCGATGCCAGGTGGCGACCCATAGGTGGTTGATGGTACATACCATGATAAACAAGGTTAGGTGGAGAGGGAGGGGGCGGGCGGGTGAAGCAAGTTGTTGAAGAATAATTCTACCGCTGTGATAATGAGACAGCAGAAGAAAAAGGGGTGGGGGTAATAGAAGGAAGAAGAAGAAGAAGAAGAAGAAGAAGAAGAAGAAGAAGAAGAAGAAGAAGAAGAAGAAGAAGAAGAAGAAGAAGAAGAAGAAGAAGAAGAAGAAGAAGAAGAAGAAGAAGAAGAAGAAGAAGTAGAAGAATTCAATTTTTTTTCAACTTTATTTTAAAAGGGTCACAAATTGGGCACGCAGACTCGTCTCACATTCGGCCCTTCCAATCACTCATCTTTCGTTCATCAATAGCGAATTATACATTCCCATAGGAAGAAAAATGCATTGTCAAATGAATGTTGAAAACATAAACAATGCAAATTACCATGTTATTAGGCACATCTCGCACCCACCCACACATCACCCCACCCACACAGACACATCCCCCCACCCACACACACACACCCAGGGACAAATACATACCCACCAACCGACCCATCCTCCTCCCACACACATCCCCCATCCACACACACACAGTGCCCCCATCCGTTCCCCAACCCACACACACTCACCCACCCACACAAACATCCCCCACCAAGCCACACATCCCGCGCCCACCCACATACACATCCTAACCTACACAATCATCCCCACCCAACATCCTCTACCCACCCACACACCCACACCCCTCAAGAAGAAGAAGACGGGAGAAGAGGAGCAGATAATAATACATGAAGTAACAACTTTTAAAAATCATCGTCAGCATCATCACGTGCCCTGGCAGCTGGCGTTGGCGTTGATACACCTCCACATGTCCCTCTCTGTGATGTTCTACATCAGATCTGTAGATTATACGTGCTCATTCACCATCACACGTCCCTATCCGTGATGTTATACATCAGATTTGTAGATTATATTTCCTACTACCACCGCCACCGCCCAGCCATTACACTTTATCTCGGTTTACCACTGCCACTTCTACCGCTGACGGTTCCAGTCATCACAGTGTTTTGAGCTCAAATGTTGACTTCTGGTCCTTGACTTGGGAACGTAATTTACAAGCATCTTAGAAGACGTATCGGGTTCGCCTAATGGAGAGGGACACTGGTAATATGGAATGCTAACCCACATACAAAAAGCTGTCCATAGCACTAGAAGTAGTAACACGTGTATCGAATACACTTCAGTTCAACAACAGCGAAGGGAATAAAAAATATCTAAATATTATCCAACGCCTCTTTTGTCATGAAATGTCCAAAGACCCCCGTTTATTTCCTTCTTAAATATGAATAAAATATTCTACTGTTATTAGCCTCTTTCAGGCAATCGTTGTTAGTAATTCCGGCAGTCCAGGAAATTCGCAACATTCGTCTTAGGAATCACATTCCAGGATATAAATAGCTAATTTACTGATTGACTGAATGGCACCTTGTCGTCTTGACAGATTTGTAAAATGTGTACTCCACTTTAGCACAAAGCCTGGGCTGAATTTAGAGACCATTTGTTGCTCTTGCAGCATGATCCCTCTCTCGGCCTGGCTACTTTACTCCAGAGGAAAGGTAACACCTGTACATCTGCATCAAGACCAGCTGCAGAAGCTGCAGGAACAGCAAAGCAATGCTCTAACTGTCAGCCTGTTGGAGCTTCGACCCTAGACCAGTTACCGACCAAGGCTTAGGGCCTGGTCTGCCTTGCCATGACATTTAGTCTTTAGGTTGCATTTCTTCGCACTAGGGGCAGGCTTGTACCATCCAAATTGTGCCAAATACCTAACAAAGTTGAATAATAATACCAAAAAAAGATATGGTGTTTCTGAAACATGTCAACAAAATCAGCTGGGTGGGAACACATTACACATGGAGAAAGCTTAAATTTGTCACATATCCGTTACAGGCCTTCGCAATCAAGCTCGTCATTTATTGGCTGTCTAGACAATCTGATGTCCCGTGATTTGGCATTACTTTCTTAACAATCGACGCTGATACCATTGTGAAAACAGCTCAAATTGAGTTTAGGAAGAAAAAAAAACACACACACAGAACAAAGAATAATCCTTAATGTTATGAAATTGTGAAGATCCTCGTGGTTTAATAGTATAGCATTGTAGGACTCGAAGATACACCTAATAAAGTCATAATCATCATGTGCCATGCCGATAAGCGAGGGCGGTTATGTTCGCCATCTCACACGATCACCAGAGTGGTGGATCAGCTCTCTGTTCTTGTCTCGATCATACCACGTGGTCAAGCCATCCATATATTTACTTCTCAGCATTCCCCTTATTCTTTCCCCCTCAATCTTGCCAGTTATCACCAAGTTCTCTTATTGATTTCTTCTCATAACATGTTCAAACAAATGTGACTGTCTACGTCTAATTTCTCTAATCATTTTACGGTTTTCATTTCTTTCTTGTAGAGCATTTCATTGGTTTTTCTGTCTATCTTTGGTAGTCTTTACATATTCCTCAGAAACCACATTTCCACAGGCATCAGAAAGTACCAGAGGTAAAAATGTTGAGGAAGAGAGGAAAGAGTAAATCAAGAAAATCTGTTAGCAACAGACATACAAGTAAAATAATAGGGAAGAGAGGAAAGAGAAAATCAAGAAAAACTGTAAGCAACAGACATGCAAGATCTATCATTGCCGTCATACATGGGACTAAAGAGAGGATACGAGAAGGCAACTATGGGGTGGATGGCTAGGAGTCGCCAGGACAAGACAACGGAGCCGCGTTAGTTTAGTGACTGAGCGCTTGCCCGGCGGCTTTGTGGTTATCGTTCGAATCCAAATCGAGGTGGATCTTAAAATTGGTCAGGGATCTCATATCTACCCAGCCTAAAATTTGTACCAGAAACATGATATGGAGATTAGGGCGGTCGTCGTGATACTGATCAGGTCACTCACCGAGTGCTAATTGGTAGGCGAGTCCACGGACCAAAATACTTCATATGATGATGATGTTGATAGTGGTAGTGGTGGTGATGGTGGTGGTAGTGGTGGTGGTAGTGGTGGTGGTAGTGTTAGTGGTAGTGGTGGTGGTGAAGGTGGTGATCGTGGTGGTGGTGTCGTAGTGGTGGTTGTTGTGGTTTATTCGCCTTTCATGAAACTACCGAAAACCATCTTGCCTTTTTAACAAACGGTTTCCGTTTAAGTTCCAAGTAATTTTTCTTCAAGCATATCCTATACACATTTCATACATTATTCCCATGTTCTTTTTCTCGACAGCTGACGCCTTCCTGCCAAAGGAATTAAGCAACATTGAATCAGACAAGACGGCTGATTTCATTTCGTAAAACCTGCGTGTGATTGAGATTATCACAAAGAAAACAAAATGGGTGGATACAAACAAGCCGCCATGTTTGAGAAAATTACACTTCCGGATGGGCGGTTTAGTCGCCATGTTTGATTTGGCTGCAAGGGAGATTATCATTAGTGGCGGAAGTCGCATCCGATTGCAGGAATATCTGATGAAGACATGTACAGACATTAATTATTGTGTATTGTTCAAGACCTGGGGAGCTGTCTTCGGATAATTGTGTATTCATTGTGACAGCTCATGTATAACTCAACTGACGGCTACGTCTCGTGTGATTAATGCCCCTGTTATCATATTACACAGCACATCATTGCACATGTCAAGCTTTCATTCTATGAATCGCAGACTCTCAAATTAATTATAAAATACGCATTTGTAGATGACGTTGTGCTTGTTTCATTGCTAATGTTTTTGTGATAAGCAAACATGTTTGCTGCAAACTTTCACAACACTGTTCCGAAATCTTTAGTGTCTTAATAACTTCAGGATTAACTCTTAGAATACCATGCTATACGGAACTAGCTCAAAATAGGGGATTCCCCTAGTTTACCAACTGCATTTAGAGTTGCCGAATATAAAACGGGTCAGTCTGCCCAATTTGTGACCCTTCGTTTTTAACCCCAATAGTTGAGAGGGAGATGCGTTAGCTTAGCGGTTAGACACTGGCCTACCGGTCTGCTAGGTATGGGTTCAAATCCGCATCGAGGCGCTCCCAAGTAGATCCAGCCTAAAATAGGCACCAGAAAATGTCTTGGGAAGGAAAAGTGACCTTCATAATATTGGTCACATCACAGACCGTGTTTTGTCGTCTCTTGGTTGATTTCTTCAGGATACTCCTTCCATCGTTGTAGTATGTCTGTTAAGTATGTAGTCTGTAGTATTTCTATTAAGCAACCAGGATATCTAGTCTGAGAATGGAGGTGGAAGCAGTCACAGCTGCGCTCTGCTGGGTGGAGGACAAACATCACACACTAATCGTGATTGTAACGGATTCACAAAGTATGATGAGAAAGGTGATGATATGCACGCTTCGTACGTATTGGCAGGCTTCCATTCAACAATCAAAAATAGAGAAATATGTTGGATCCCTCCCCCTCCCGCCACCCCCCAGGACATGCTGGTGTGGTGGACAACGAGCAGGCAGACAGATTGGCTGGGTCTGCACCGCTGGGTGGGGTATTGGTGCATGATAAGGCAGATGTGGTCGGGGCCGTTTGGAATGGTGCGTTTAGTGCAGAACAACAAGTAGTTCCTCACGGACTGGGGAGACTGGTGCTACAGGGGATGACCACACGATCTGGCCGACACTCAAAATTCTGAGAAACGGCGAAACGGACACAGCTTTAGGTTACTACTGGTGCCATTAGTATTGGGACTTTTCGCTGGCTATTACAGAAGAGGTAGGAGCAAGTATGTGAATATCCGGAGTGCTGTGATGTCGAAAAACTGTGCAATCGTTTGCTTTATTGTCCATGAATTGACAGATTTCTTCGATCAACTGGAAATATCTACTGAGAACTTTTCCCCGACTTAGCCACCTCTGTATGATAAGGCATGCCGCGAGCGCCGACTCTATTTCCTGCAAAAAAAGACTGAAATTGGCGGTGATTTAAACATTTGGCTCTGATAAAGTTGACGGTTTGTGTTACAGTGCTCATTACATCTTCCATGTTGAAGACTTTACCACACATCGATCCTTGGTGTATGATGCAGTGATATTCTATCAATTCACCAGTACAGTTCTCCTGCATCTTTAACCGCATCCTTCTAACTAGTCCACTTTTTTTCGCCACACATCGCCTGTGCTCCATCCGTTGTCAGTCCAACGGGTTCGTTGTCAAAAAATGTCTTTTCCTGTCGTTGTCTCATGCATGGATTTCATGTCCAATATTTCTTCTGTAACTTTCAAACTGGCGTCCACTCCAGGGATGAAGATGGTGAGCTCTGCAGTGTCAGTCGTGTCATTACTTTCATCGACAGCAAGGGAAAATTCAGTAAAGTCTGTGCCTGTTTCGATCAACTGTGCTTTCACATCAGTGGCCATCTCACAAACTCGAATGTTACACGGGCCTGCGTGCCCAATTCTTAACCCTTTGAAAATAAAGTTTTGTTGTTGTTGTTGATCAACAACCGTGTTTCTGCAAAGGCTTACCTTTGCAAACATCTATTTTTTGTCTGAACACAAGACGTCACACACTTTCATCATGCAGCGTTTTAGAAACTTCCCTTCTGTAAATGGTCGGGCTGATTTTGCGATGTCCTCCACCACAATAAAACTTGCCTTCACAGCAGCTTCAGTTTGTGATTTTGCTTTTTTGAAAAACATCTGCTGTGATGTTAGATGCCTCTTCAATTCTTCTACCTTCTGTAGCTTCTGCTCTGCATTCAGGCTGTTTAACTTGTCTTGATGGTTAGTCTCGTAGTGCCGTCTCGGATTATATTCTTTGATCACAGTAACATTATCTCCACAAATTAGACACATAGGTTTACCGTCAATATCAGTAAACATATATTCAGCCTCCCAGCGGCTTTGAAAGGCTCTGTTTTCAGAATCAACTTTTTTCTTGGTCACTTTAAAGGCTAGCTTTGATTTAGAAAAGATTCTGCTTCTACCGACAGATGCTTGATTGATATCAGGTTAACCGTTGCGGGAAAATGTGATATGATATCCGGGCACTACACTACTTTCCTTTCTTATGCGCCAATCCAAAACGAGCAACTGAACGTTGCTTGATCAGTATAACGACGAACATCCACTCACTACACAACTTTTATTTTCGCTTATTCTGATCGAAGCGAGAAAGCTCTCAGGTAGCCTATCATTCGGCAAGGCTGCTAAATCTGGTGATCTAGTGAAATGGCGAGTTATGACCACTCACGCTTTCCGGCATGGCACATGATTTATTGATTGATTGGTAATAAGGGGATTTGAATTGCTCTCTAAATCGTGGCCATTAAAAATATTGTTGCCTAAAACTTTCTCTCGGGCGAATATATATATGTACGTCGGTTGAGACCTCTCGGGCCTGATATGATTGTACGCCGGGCCTGATGTGGCCCGCGGGCCTTGAGTTTGACACATGTGAGTTACAGTATGCACACACCTGGAGGGAGTTTGGCAGCACAGCGCCTTGTGTTGTTGATTTTTTTTAACATGGTATGAGTGCCGGTAGATTAGAAGGCCATGGCAAACTACTGAACGTAAACTTGCCAAGAGATCACAAACAGCCAAATAATGATTGGGTTGACTGTAAAGGATATGCGACTACAATAAAACTTCGGTTAACCGTTACCGTCAGGACCAGGGATGAGAAGGATAACCGAATGCACGGATAATATAAATCTCTTTATACATATGTACAGTAACGTGATTTCACTGCAGACTAGGGACGAAAATAAAAGTAATAACCTTTAAAAGTGAATAATACTTACATATTATATTTAATGTTTCAAAACAATCAATATACACTTCAATATACGAGTAGTAATGTACACAAACACTTTCTCTCTGTAATCCCGTTTATCACGCAGAGTCTCGTAGCGGAGCGAGAGCTGAGGCGGTTCGACCCCCGCTCGTGACTTGCGGGATACTGAGCCGACCGCTCAGAAAGCAATGGCAAACTACTGAGCGTAATCTTGCCAAGAGATCAACATACAGCTGAAAGATGCTGGTGTTGACAGCTAAGTCCTGTAAAGGATATGCTAAAAAAAAAAAATGTACACAAATGCACTGTAACCCTACGTTACTTTAAAATAATTTGTCATCTCCTTCTGTGACTTTGAGTTTCCAGCTTTCTGCGCGGCGATGTTCCATATCTTACACAGAAGTAAGATCTGCGTGCATTTCCACCCTTTTGCATTTCAAACCATTTTTTCAAGCATTTCTGCTTCTAAGTGGTCAGTTGTAGGCTTTTGGTTAAGACTGATCCTTCATCATCAATTTCTTCTTCTTCAATGGTAGTCACACTAGAAACGATTTCAAAATATCAAAACCTCCATCCATTTTCTAACCAATCTGTTAATTCTTCTGGCGTATGTTTTCACTGTTTAGTCCTATATTGGTGCACAGTTGTACAATGTCATCAACACTAACAGTCTCAGTTCCTTCAGTTTCATCAATAGGTTCAGGCAAGAGTTTATTCCATCCATTCTTTAGGTTAGACACTGTAAGGTCAGCCCAGGCATCATTGAACATAACGTCCTTTATGTTGTATCTTGCAATTGTTTTTTTTGTTTTTTGAAGACGATAGCGGATAACAGAAACTGACGGATAAACTGGTGAGAGTTAATCGAAGTTTTACTTAACTTAACAATAATATATGTCTCATATTATGTATAAGAAATGCATCTGGGATCCGTTTTGGCGCAGTCGCTAGCACACCTGCCTTCTGACCTGATGCTCCGGTGTTCACATCCACCGCGAGGCCGTTTTAAAAACAAAATGATTTTGCTCGCAGTTTTAAACAGCCTGAAATGGGTACTTTGAAATGCAAAGGGAAATACAGGCGGGCTGTATGGTATTAATTATATCACGTGTCCTGTGTCAGGCGGTATATACAATATGGAGAATGGTACCACATTCTCAACACGCTTTATGGCGCGGAAAGGGTGGGTTACTTTACTTTACTTTACTTTACTTTACTTTACTTTACTTTACTTTACTTTACTTTACTTTACTTTACTTTAACACTTACAATTGCGTGGAAACTTCGCTACAAAATCTGCCTCAAATTGTGAGAAATAAGCCGACATCAATTGAGAATCACTCACGAGATAAAGACAGGAGGCTGAGGCGTTGGCCTCAGTTTGAGATCTCTTTACTTTACTTAACTTGATCTAGACTCTTTCATCTACTTATGTGAGTGCCAAGCATGCCTGTGAATCTATTTTACTAGTCTCACGAGATCACTTGGCAAATGTCCACTTCTGTATATTACCTAATTATTCTACTTATTTACCCACACTGTTTGCAACGAAATTATTCAGCTATCCAACCCGCACCTTGGAATTCTGTGTATTTGCCAATTATGCTGCTTTTCTACGAATACGGGAGAATTCTGTGTATTGTCCAATTATTCAGCTTTTTCTTCCCAAACAAGGAAAATTCTGTGCAGTACGCAATTATTCTGCTTTCCCCTACTTGAGAGAATTATGTGCATTTAGCAATTATTATTCCTTCTTCTACTTGAGAGAATTCTGTGCATTTCGAAATTATTCTGCTTTTCCGCCCACATGAGAGAATTATGTTTACAACGCAGACATTATACTTTTTAACCTATTGGAAGAATTCTCAGTATTTCGCAATTATTCATCTTTTCCCTCTACGTGGAAGAATTGTGTGCATTACGCAAATTATTCATGTTTCCCGACTTAACTGGAAAACCCATGATGCAATTATTCAGCTATGCCACCCATGCAGATGAAACGAATTCTATGTATTACGCTGCTGTTCAGCTTTCCTACTCAAACTTGAGAATTATGTGTATTACGCAGTTATTCAGCTTTTCCACCACACGGAGAATACATTACGCAATTATTCAGCTTTTCCACCCACACGGAGAATACATTACGCAATTATTCAGCTTTTCCACCCACACGGAGAATACATTACGCAATTATTCAGCTTTTCCACCCACACGGAGAATACATTACGCAATTATTCAGCTTTTCCACTCACACGGAGAATACATTACGCAATTTTTCAGCTTTCCCGCCAGCATAAAAATAATTCCGTTTAATGCACAGTTTTGCAACATTCCCGCCTAAGCGGAAGAATACTACAGGTTTTTTTTAAAATTCGCATATCCTTTACAAGACATCGCTGTCAACAGCAGCATCTTTCAGCTGTCTGTTGATTTCTTGGCAAGATTACGCTCAATAGTTTGCCATTGCTTTCTGAGCGGCCGACTCAGTTATCCCGCAAGTCACCAGCGGGGGTCGAACCGCCTCCAGCTCTCGCCCGCCACGAGACTCTGCGTGATAAACGGGATTACGGAGAAAGTGTTGTAACCCCTCGGCCAGAGAGACCGGCATACTACAGGTTGCTGTTGACCTTTTTTTTTTTATTTGGTGTGCATATCCTTTACAGGACATCGCTGTCAACACCAGCATCTTTCAGCTGTATGTTGATTTCTTGGCAAGATTACGCTCAGTAGTTTGCCATTGCTTTCTGAGCGGCCGGTTCACATACCCCGTAAGTTACCGATGCGATTCGAACCACTGCTGATTCTGACCGTCCTCACGTTACCTACGAGAGTATAGGAAATTACGGAGAGAAGTCGCTAACCTCTAAGCCACGAAGCTGTTGACCAATAACTGTTTATATATTTACTTCCTGTTGTACGGCTCATTTGTCGTGGCAGATTCCTGACATTTCTACCATTTGTTTCGAAATACAAGTATCTGAATAGATAGAATCGGTTCAAAAGTATTTCTCCATAAAGACTTTAACTCTGGGACTAGGACGGAATTATTAGAAACCAAATATGCGAATTCACGACACGAAAGCAGATACAGAAGGACAGGATTAGCACGTAGTCTTGGTGTACATATAGTCTTGGCTGACATATAGGTTGACACATTGTTTAGGTGGACATATATTCTACTCGGACATATTGTTTAGGTGGACATATATCCTACGTGGGCATATTATTTAATTGGCCATATAGTCTAGGTGGACGTAATGTTTATGAGGACATATGGTCTATATTGATATATTGTATAGGAGGATATATAGTATATCTGGACACATTGGTTAGAAAGACATTTAGTCTATGTGGATATATTGTTCAGAGCAGTGGTTTTCAACCGTGTTTGGTCCGTGCACCTCTTCACCATATGTTCAGAATGTCATTCTCCCATCCTTTTCGTATTTCCTCTCTATAAATGCCCCCCCCCCCCCGCCCCTAGACAGTATACATTTAAGCTAAATTTAATAACACACACTAGAACAAGTCTAGACGTCTACACACAACGTGATTTGCGGGTCTACTTATGTTATAAAACGAATTTCAGAAGGGCGATAAGTAGAGAACCAAGAAGTATGGATGGAAAAACAGTATCAAGTAATCGGTTCTTGTATAAACACGATCTTGAAATAATCTTAATTCCCCCCCCCCCCCCCCGCCACCCCGACACCCTAAATCCCCCCCCCCCCGCCCTTGGGGGAGGGGGGAGATTCACCATCGGTTGTTTAGAGGAACAGATAGTCTAGGTGGAAATATTGTTTAGAGGAATAGATATTCTAGGTGGATATATTGTTTAGAGAAACAGATCGTCTAGAGTGATATATTGTTTAGAGGAACAGATAGTCTAGGTTGATATATTGTTTAGAGGAACAGATAATCTAGATGGAAGTATTGTTTAGAGGAACATATAGTCTAGGTTGATATATTGTTTAGAGGAACAGATAGTCTAGGTTGATATATTGTTTAGAGGAACAGATAGTCTAGGTTGATATATTGTTTAGAGGAACAGATAGTCTAGGTGGATATATTGTTTAGAGGAACAGATAGTCTAGGTTGATATATTGTTTAGAGGAACAGATAATCTAGATGGAAGTATTGTTTAGAGGAACATATAGTCTAGGTTGATATATTGTTTAGAGGAAAATAGTCTAGGTTGATATATTGTTTAGAGGAAAATAGTCTAGGTTGATATATTGTTTAGAGGAAAATAGTCTAGGTGGATATATTGTTTAGAGGAAAATAGTCTAGGTTGATATATTGTTTAGAGGAACATATAGTCTAGGTTGATATATTGTTTAGAGGAAAATAGTCTAGGTTGATATATTGTTTAGAGGAACAGATAGTCTGGGTGGATATATTGTTCAGAGAAACAGATCGTCTAGGTGGATATATTATTTAGAGGAACAGATAGTCTAGGTTGATATATTGTTTAGAGGAACAGATAATCTAGGTGGATATATTGTTTAGAGGAACAGATAGTCTAGGTGGCTATATTGTTTAGAGGAACGGATAGTCTAGGTTGATATATTGTTTAGAGGAACAGATAGTCTAGGTTGATATATTGTTTAGAGGAACAGATAATCTAGGTGGGTATATTGTTTAGAGGAACAGATAATCTTGGTGGGTATATTGTTTAGAGGAACAGATAGTCTAGGTGGATATATTGTTTAGAGGAACAGATAGTCTAGGTGGATATATTGTTTAGAGGAACAGATAATCTAAGTGGATATATTTTTAGAGGAACAGATAGTCTAGGTGGATATATTGTTTAGAGGAACAGATAATCTAGGTGGATATATTGTTTAGAGGAACATATAGTCTAGGTGGATATATTGTTTAGAGGAACAGATAGTCTAGGGTGATATATTGTTTAGAGGAACAGATAGTCTAGAGTGATATATTGTTTAGAGGAACAGATAGTTTAGGTGGATATATTGTTTAGAGGAACAGATAGTCTAGGTGGTTATATTGTTTAGAGGAACAGATAGTCTAGGTTGATATATTGTTTAGAGGAACAGATAGTCTAGGTGGTTATATTGTTTAGAGGAACAGATAGTCTAGAGTGATATATTGTTTAGAGGAACAGATGGTTTAGGCGGATATATTGTTTAGAGGAGCAGATAGTCTAGGTGGTTATATTGTTTAGAGGAACAGGTAGTCTAGAGTGATATATTGTTTAGAGGAACAGATAGTTTAGGTGGATATATTGTTTAGAGGAACAGATAGTCTAGGTGGTTATATTGTTTAGAGGAACAGATAGTCTAGGTTGATATATTGTTTAGAGGAAAATAGTCTAGGTTGATATATTGTTTAGAGGAACAGATAGTCTAGGTGGATATATTGTTTAGAGGAACAGATATTCTAGGTGGTTATATTGTTTAGAGGAACATATAGTCTAGGTTGATATATTGTTTAGAGGAAAATAGTCTAGGTTGATATATTGTTTAGAGGAACAGATAGTCTAGGTGGATATATTGTTTAGAGGAAAATAGTCTAGGTTGATATATTATTTAGAGGAACATAGTCTAGGTGGGCATTTTGTTGTTGTTATGTTCCCTCGATTTGAACTCAAGCGTAGCCCATACACAAGCTACTATTTCTAGTGCATTGAACTTATTTTTGCGTGTGCATTAGCTTTCCCTGTGCATTAGCTTTCCCTGTTGCCAGGCATATAGTCTATGTGGACACAAAGTCAAAGTGAGCAAATTAACTTGGTAGGTAGACAGGTGTGAAGGATAGAGAAACATGTGGGACAAATATAATTTGTGGATCGATAAAATTCACGGACAGATAATCTAGGTCTGCAGATAATCTAGGTCTGCAGATAATCTAGGTGTGCCTATAGTCTTGTTAGACAAATAGACTTTGTGGACAAATCATCTTCATAGACAAATAGCCTTCATGGACATAGCTTTGGTGTAAAGTGTACGCAAAAATGGGCATCGTAGGAAGTGAGCCATTACACTTGTTGCCTTTCACGAACTGGAGTCTGCTGCTGAACGTCAGCGAAAATACTGTACACGACCACAGCGAAGTCAGCTACGATGGTCCCTTTCTGGGGGTCAGGAATGGTACCAGCGGCGGCCTTCCCTCGACAACACCCTCGACCGTATTCTCGGATTCTGGCACGTGTCAGACTTGGCAAAATGCTCAACATGCCTTGTTTCAGGTAATGATCTGTCTGCCTGCCTACTTGTCTGTCTGCCTGCCTGCCTGCCTACCTGTCTGCCTATCTGTCTGCCTGCTTGTCTACCTACCTACCTACCTGTCTGTCTGTCTATCTACTTGCCAGCCTGCCAGTATTTTTGTCTAACCACACACACACACACAAACACACGCACGCACGCACGCATGCACACACACACACACACACACACACACACACACTTCATCGAAATCGTTGGCATAAAGTATAGAGTATTAGTACTTTACTTATTTAGCTGAGGTGACAGTTACTTTCAATGAATGCTTTCGTGTGTAAGAAAAATCATGGGACTGCGATCCCAACACCCAACATATCCCAGACAAACACAACGACTCAACGAATCTGAGAAACACAACGACTCAACGAATCTCTGAGAAACACAACGACTCAGCGAATGTCAGACAAACACAACGACTCAACGAATCTCCGACAAACACGACTCAACAAATCTCAGACAAACACAACAGCTAGACAGATCTGAGATCGTTTTTATTCCACACGCATTTCTTCATCAATGCTCCAGTCTCTCCTAGCAGATCACAGGAGAAGGTTCTTCTTCTTCTTTGCGTTCATCCGGAGTGATTTTTTCAGATGTGATTGCGGTGTGTCTGGTTAGGCACCCTCGGGTCGAAACCCTCAGGCCAACACATCCGACTTTTAGCGTGCATTTTTGGCCAGGTTAGCAATCCTGGGAGACTCTCACTTTTGTGGTACCGTCCACATCTCAGCTGGTCTAGTTGGAACAGTCGAAGACTACACGGTCATCCCTCAAGTGAAGGCAGGGACAGTCCATAGCATTCTCCGCCATCCTGGGTGGCTTCCATAATTGCAGAGCCGGCACATAACGCTCTGGTGCTGGGTTTACCGAGGGAATCGTCACGTCCTGCTCATGGCTGTTTTAATTCCTCACTTCAATATATTTGGCATTTCGCTCGCCCTGGGCCGTTCCTGCACAAACCAGTCAGCTCTGCGGTTGGTTTCCACTAAGCGAGTTTTCGGACATGTGATTGTCCCTGTACCCATCAGAGCTGTTCCAGGCACGGCGGACATTCGGAAAACTACCTAGTCAGAGCTGTTCCGAACAAGAGCGGCATTCGGAAACTAGGTAGTCAGAGCTGTTCCTAGCACGGGAGACATTCGGACGAGACATTTCACTCGGACGTAAATGCGTAGTGTCAATTTTTAGTTTGCCACCCGTAGGACGACACTTCCGACTTCCGGCGGGCATTTTTTAGTGAGGTTAGCCTTCCTCTGGTTTCGAGACACGTTAGACTGTTGTAATGTCACCCACATCTCAGCTGGTCAAGATAGAACGATCAACGATATCGTGGTCTGCCCTCAAGGGAAGGCAGGGGCAGACCATGGGCATTATCTCGCTATCCAAGGAGGCTTCCATAATTGCAGAGCCGGCACATATTGCTCTGAGACTGGGCTCACCCGAGGAGTTTCCACGTCCTGCTCATGGCTGCTTTAGTTCCTCACTTCCATGTGTTGGGCATCCCACTTGCCACTGATCGCTCAATCACACACCAGGAGCGGTCAGACTGCGAGTGACATCCACTCGGTAAGCTTTTGCTTGTGACTTCAGACCACGCAATAGGTTCGCTCGCCGTGCGTTCCATTTCGCGTTGATGAGACATTCTTCCACTTTTGTCTACACTCTCTATGAGTTAGATACAGACAGTTTCCGTAACCCTTCGACTGGGGCACTTTTCTGACTTTTTTGTACTCGTTCACGAGGTAGGCTACATGTGCTGCCGGCTCAGCACCTTGCCTTCGTGCAGTCGTGAACGGGAAACGGCCAGGCCCCTTCATCCGGGAAACTCTCATATCCCCCAGCTGGGAGCCTTCGAACATGTATCAGACCTGAGCATGTAGCTTGCTCAGTATCATGTTTCTATTTTCCGGTAGACGGGTATCAGCCTGGCTCTAAGATCCGAGGGTTTGTGGCTTAGAGGCGTTCAGCCACAGCCCTCGACAGGGAGCCTTAAGAGCTTTGTCCGGACCAAGAAATTCTGCCTTTGTGCACCTCATTTAAATTTTGACTGCTATCCTCAGTCTATGCCTGCAGAGCAGCAGGTTGTGTCTCTCTTAGTCTGGTCCCTATCCCATAAGCTGTCCGATATGTAATTTTTCACCCATCGGCAAGCAAATGGGGTCTATGGGACACGCAAGCTCCCCCACCACGTCAAGGTGGAGACACATCGGGGGAGGAAGGTTCTTATTTCCGTGCACTAACTGTGTAGGACTGGCGAGCATCCAAGAGTATTAGATACTGGAACTATACTCGTACATAGTTTAAATATTTTTGCATGGATAGGTTTTATAAATTTTGAAATTTAATGTGGACACCCTTCTCACCTCCCTTTGTGTCTGCTGATGAATGCACAATGATCCTCCTGAATTGTCGGCCTTATCTGTGAAAGCTAGGCGTTCGATCCACCAACTTGAATTCAGTTATAAAATGGACGTGTGGAGCATCGTACTCGTAGAACCAAGGATGTTTTGTTGTATAAACGATGTAAGCTGGAGACTGTTATGGCAGCTCTGAGGTCGATAGATGGTAATGCATTTACCAGAGCAGTCACACTTTTTGATTCTCGACCTGCATTGTATAAAGTTCCAGATGGACAGTTGTGACATGTGTGGGTACTGACTATTCACACCAGATGTGGTTTATAGAACAATAATGAGAACTTCGTGGACGGGTAGAAGGACCAATGAAGATATCATGTACGAAGTTAACTCACAGAGAGAACTGGTTTCTTGCATCAGAAGAGGACAGTCCACATTCGTGGGAATGTCATGAGTAAGGGAAGCTGGAGTATGTCGGCCAACAAGAAGGCTGGAGGAAAGGAGTAGCAGAGGACACCAATAGAGAAGATGCTGGACAGTTTAACATCATCGTATGGAGGCGCATCGGTATCAGAATTAATTTTCAGCACAAGAGGCCGAGAACTGTGGAAAGGTATGATTACCAACGCCACACGGTATGGACTATAAGAAGATTGGCAGTGCATGAGACAGAAGCACCCACGCCACACGGCATGGACTATAATAAGACTGGGAGTACAAGAGACAGAAGATTGTGGACACACATGATCACCGACGCCACACGGCATGGACTATAAGAAGATTGTGGACAGACATGATCACCGACGCCACACAGCATGGACTATAAGATGATTTGGACCGACATGATCACCGACCAACTCCATCACACACATCCTTTTCATTTCGAGCAACTCGACACGACGCGCTATCGAGATCAAGTCGCCTTATCGGATAACGCAGAGGATGCCTCGCGTTAAAAGTGTCGCGCAGAGACATGCACTATATGCAGCCTGGAAAAAGAAGGTAGAGGCGAGGAAGGCCGCTACGACTGCTGAGCCTATATCTACGAGCAGCAGTCCGGCTCCTACACCAGCTGAAGCCGTCCCAGTTGATGAAGAAACCACAACTCAAGCCAGCAGCAGCCGGGATAGTTCCAACCAGCTCCAAAACGATGCAGCCTAATCTTCCAGTGACCTCCACACAGGAGGAAACAACAGCAACATCTGAGAACTTCACCGGCAGAATACTGCTCAAACAGACAAGCGTGGGTGAAGCTAAACTGTCGGCGCTATCAACAGACAAGATAATCAGTCTGTTGGAAAACGAGCTGGGAAGACACAGCATCAACGAGCTGCGCAAGACATCTAATGGAGTAGTGGTCTCCATCAATAAAAACCCAAAAACCACAGCACGTATCCAGAAGATAACTCAAGAGGAGAAAGCCACCATACAGCTTCACCACGACATAGTATTGGAAGCCGCCCGACACAGCATGATGAAACGATGGGTCATTAAACGAGTCAAGACCCATCTCTCCAACAGATCAGGGAGATGCTGACAAGGGAGAACAAGAAACTCAAGATAACCAGTGCCGAGAGGATCATCGGAAAGAACAACATCCCCTCCACAGTCGTCATAGTAACATCGGAGGACCGAGTGATCCCTCAATACATCAGATGGGACAAGAGAGACCAAGTTCCAGAGCACTACATACCGAGAGTGCTGCAGTGCTCTAAGTGCCAGAAGTTTTGGCACACCCGTGCCACCTGCAAGAATGAGGTTGAGGTTTGCAGATACTGCTCTAGACCTCATCCATACAGTCAGTGCCAGCATGCAAAGATCGACAAGGACTTCAGGAGGCCTAACAATAACAGAAAGTGCGCCAACTGCCTCGGCAACCACGGCGTCAGGTACCTCGGCTGCCCCTGCCACCAAGACAGTAAGGAAGCCATGAAGATCGCCATCAAGACTAACCTGCCATATAAAGAAGCTAGGGGGCAGTACGAGGCCACCAATCGACTCACAAAAAGCGACAAAGCGCAACTTGAAGGCCAACTGAAGGACCTGCGATCAAAGTTCAACAGCATGGAGGAAGGAAAAGACAAGACACAAGAGACTCAGATTGCAGCCGCTCAGCGCATCCTGGACGAAACGAAGCAAGTTCAGCAGAAGATTGGGCAGGATGTCGCTCGAATGGCTGCTATACAGGCTGAGACAGAAGAAAGGATATCAAGCAGGGAGGAGGAAAATCACAAGAAACACAGATAACGGCCGTTCAGCGACATCCTCATCGAAATGAAGCAAGTACAGCAGAAGATAGAACAGGATGTCGCTCGAATGGCTGCTATAAAGGCTGAGACGGATGAACAGCTACTTAAAATACAAGACACTTTTCATGAGATGCTCGACCTGCTCAAGACCAAGACCCAGACAGCCACACCCGAACCAGATGATACAAGAGATAAACAGACGAAGAAGCAACAGAGGAAGGACAATATCGCTCACCACCAAGACCCGACTGGCGAACGCCGAGAAGATTCGAAGGCAACTCACGACGGGGAAATAGGAGGAACACCAGGAGAGGCGACAACTGGTAAAGCTCCCTGAAGGAAACAGCACCATATGACGGGGTGGGTACCCAATTACTCCAGGCCTCAACAAGTGCGCGACTCTGTCCAGACATGTAAAACCTCATCAAGAAAGTAACGAACGCAATCAACCCATCAGAAGCCTGGAAGCTGACAACAAGCAGCCCAAAGTACGAAAGAGAAACTTCAAGCTACACCATAGACACCCTACATAGCCAAGTCGAAGCGTCGAAGGCTGAAATGGGGTACTTTTACCAAAAAAGCGAAGCGAAGCGAAGCATGATCACCGACGCCACACGGCATGGACTATAAGAAGATTGTGGACAGACATGATCACCGACGCCACACGGCATAGACTATAAGAAGATTGTGGACAGACATGATCACCGACGCCACACGGCATAAACTATAAGAAGATTGTGGACAGACATGATCACCGACGCCACACGGCATAAACTATAAGAAGATTGTGGACAGACATGACCACCGACGCCACACGGCATGGACTATAAGAAGATTGTGGACAGACATGACCACCGACGCCACACGGCATGGACTATAAGAAGAAGAAGATGTACGCATATACATTTTTGTTTAACTAAGTAGATCAAAACACTATGTTCCTGTAGTGAATTTGAATAACGAAGACACGAACAATAGATTGCACGATTTCTTGCCTGGCATAATATGTCTATTGTTTGCATCTTCGTTATTTAAACTAAGTAGAAATATACTTTTCACGAGCAATATATCACGTAAGCTTTTTGAAGCAAACTACATGTATATCTTGGGCTCCAGCTGGCCAATCTGTGTGCTGTAGTATCCCTACTGACGCCCAGCAGCTTCCGCCACCACATGGTCTTCCTGCGCTGCTGGCTGTCCGTCACCTACCTACTGCTGGTCCTCTGGGCGGGATTCTTTGTCTGCATGCTGGACGTGCTCGTCTGGAACTGCCTCTTCTTCTTCATCGACATGATGCACATCATCAGCCTGGCCTACACCAACATTCCAGTGAGTGGGCTAGACGTTACTGAGCCCGTTACATTTGTTGACAATGGTATCATCATCATCATCATCATCATCATCATCATCATCATCATCATCATCATCATCATCATCATCATCATCATCATCATCATCATCATCATCATCATCATCATCATCATCATCATCATCACCGCTTATAACGTCATTATCATCAGCATCATTATCGTGTTCTTGTCTCGACTATGCCATGACGCCAATAGTCCACTATAAACTAAAATATAAAACACACGCTGCCGCGCTAGCGCATATACTAGGCAGCAATGGTGAAGAGTTCAAATCCACATCGCCATATTTTAAATATTGACCTGGAGAGGTCTAAGATAGTACCAAGTAATGTCTTGGGAAATAAAGGCGGCCATTGTCATAGTGACCATACCAGCCCTTGGGTGCCGACTGGGTCTCCAATAGTGACCACATCAGCCCCTGGGTGCCGACTGGGTCTCCAATAGTGACCACATCAGCCCCTGGGTGCCGACTGGGTCTCCAATAGTGACCACATCAGCCCCTGGGTGCCGACTGGGTCTCCAATAGTGACCACATCAGCTCTTGGGTGCCGACTGGGTCTCCAATAGTGACCACATCAGCCCCTGGGTGCCGACTGGGTCTCCAATAGTGACCAAATCAGCCCTTGGGTACCAACTGGGTCTCCAATAGTGACCACATCAGCCCCTGGGTGCCGACTGGGTCTCCAATAGTGACCACATCAGCCCCTGGGTGCCGACTGGGTCTCCAATAGTGACCACATCAGCCCTTGGGTGCCGACTGGGTCTCCAATAGTGACCACACCAACCCTTGGTGCGACTGGGCCTCCAATAGTGACCACATCAGCTGAGTGCGGACTGGGTCTCCATTAGTGACCACATCAGCCACTGGGTGCCGATTGGGTCTCAAAATATGCCTCTAGCACCATATTTCCAATGCACCTAGAAAGTGCACAGGGAAGATTTACTTGTACTTGACTTACTCAACGCCATATAAGTACTCGTACACACTCAACGCCACAGAAGTACTCAATTACACTCAACGCCACAGAAGTACTCAAGGAAACAGAAGTATTCAAGTACACTCAGCGCCACAGAAGTACTCAAGTACACACAACGCAGCAGAAGTACTCAAGTACACTCAAAGTTACAGAAGTACTCAAGTACACTCATTGGCCAAAACAGTACTCAAATATACTCAACAAAACAGAAGTACTCAAGTACACTCAACGCAACAAAAGTACTAAAGTGCACTAAATGCGACAAACGTACTCAAGTACACTTAATTCCACAGAAGTACTCAAGTACACACAACGCCACAGAAGTATTCACATACACACAACGCCACATAAGTACTCAAGTACACTCAGCGCCACATAAGTATTCAAGTACACACAACGCAACAGAAGTACACAATGCCACAGAAGTACTCACGCACACTCAACGTCACAGAAGTACTCAAGTACATTCAACGCCATAAAAGTACACAAGTACAATCAACGCCATAGAAGTACTCAAGTACACTCAATGCCACAGAAGTATTCAAGTACACTAATTGCCTCAGAAGTAATCAAGTATATTGAACGACAAGGATCGCATACATATCTGTCTCGACAGACATCCAACGATTGTGTGAAGCGATTGAAGTGTAAATTTATTGAGGCGTAAATTGATTGTGTTGTGAGTTGATTTGGTTGTGAGTTGATTGGGTTGTAAGTTGATTGGGCTGTAAGTTGATTGGGGTGTGAATTGATTGGGTTGTGAGTGAATGGGTGTGAAGTATCTGGGTTGTAAAGTTAATGGATGTGACGAATCTGGGTTGTTAAGTGACTGGGTGTGAACTATCTGGGTTGTAAAATGAGTGGAGTTAAAGTATCTGTGTTGTAAAGTGAATGGGCGTGAAATATATTGGTTGTAGAGTGAATGGGTGTGAAGCATATGTATTGTAAAGTGAATGGGTTGGAAGTATCAGGGTTGTAAAGTGACACCTAGGCTGTGTTGTGTTGTTTTATGTGGTCTATGACAGTTAACCAGCTGTTTATTCTTCCAGTGATTTGTTTCCAGAATCAGTTCAGTCCAAGTGTTAATGACTTTTACAAGAGGAAACTGAGACCCTTGAAAGTATCCAGGAGGGAGTTCGGGGAAATGTGTAACCTGGGCACGATCGTCTCGCTGCACAAAGGCGGCTTCTACTCCTTCGAGAACTACACGCTCTCCAGAGAGAGGGTCTCGGTGCTCTTGTTCGGAAGGTGAGTTTTATATCCAGATCTACACGCTCTCCAGAGAGAGGGTCTCGGTACTGCTGTTTGGAAGGTGGTTTCTATACCCAAGACTACACGTCTCTCCAAAGAGGGTCTTCGTGCTCTCTTATTCGGAAGATTATTTAGTCATCATGTTTCCATTTTTAAGGATCTGTTCAGCTGTCTGTGTAGTTTGTTCACACATACACAGACCCGCTTTGAGTCCTCGTGAAAGATTTTCTACTCTACTGTTTACCGTTCAGAGACGGAACATGATTACATGTTTTGCACTATGAAAATAGTTGTCAGTGTCTCTGTAGTGGGCTTTCTTCTTAACGACCAAGATGTTGGTCCTCTTTTCAGTGAAGTTTATAGATTGATTCGTATGCACGTGTGTTGTCCCCTAATTTAACAACGTGTTTGCTCTCACGTTTCTGATTATGCCACAATATGTCAGTTTCCACCGCAATATTACTCTTCTGTTGGTATTCAATGCGTTTAGTGTGTGTGTGTGTGTGTGTGTGTGTGTGTGTGTGTATGTGTGTGTGTGTTTTTTTTGTTGTTGTTTAATACAGTTGTTTGTCACCGCTGAGGGCTTGCGGATTTGAAAATTCATCACTGTGGAATACAAACTGATGCCATTGACTGATGCTGTAATGTTTAGGGCCTGCAATTCGTCTGAATAGTTGGAGCAAAATATCCCAGTAAGTGTGTACGTAGATTAAGGTCTGCGATCTGCTCAGACCTTAATCTGTGTCGGACGATTCCAGTAGGTTGATGATTGCTCTCGTTGCATAAAATTCAATCCATCCTTTCTCCAATAGTCCTCTTCCTCTTTCAACACATGGTCCTCACATTTTTCCCTATGACTTTTATCAATATTTAATAGCGCGGACTGGGTTAGTATCTTGACGGCAGACAATTTGAATGTAGTATTGTCAGCTGCCACCTGTCCTCTAATTTTAGCCCACACAAGTTCTATAGGGGTTAAATGAGAATGATACGGCGGAAGTCTCAAGCACCTATGGCCATGCTCTTCTATCAACTTGTCGTTTTGATATTTCTTGTTTTTTTGCGCCTGTTTTACAAGGGACAACAACTGTAGCTTGAAATATGTTTCTGGAAATGGTATTTTTTCCCTTCGGAGCCATATCTTTATTGCTTCCCTTGTGCTCGATGCCGTAGGTATTTTGTCTTCTTGGGCAACAACATTGTGTTATGATACATTGTCCATGATTAGACAAGACGGTCTATCAAGGGATGGGAGTACTGTATTCTCGAGCCAATCTCTAAATACATTACCATTCATCTCATTATGATAATCTCTATTGTCTGTATGCTTTGATACGAACATGAGCCCAGCATTCTGTATAAAGCCATTATGAGTACTACCAGCATAGGCTGTGACCAAACGCTGTCCTTTACTACTGGGCACATAACACTTTATCTTTCCATCCATTGATTGCCATTCCTTTTTACTTGTGTGGTGCGCATTGATCTACGTCTCATCCAAATACACTATGTCATAATTTTCTTTGCGCAGTTCCCTTATTTCGCGTAGGTATCTGCTTCTCATGGCTCCTAAATGCTGTTGCTCACAAAGGATATTTCTACCTCCCTTGTACTTTCTAAAAGTGAAGCCTAATTCCTTATAATTTTCCACAAAGTTATTTTGGATAGCTCTATGTTATTGTTCTTTCTCAACAAAACCCTCAGTTTTCTTACAGTCACTGTTTCTCTGGCATCCATCATTTTTATAATAACTCGCCTGATGACATCCTTGTCAAAGCTGTCTACAATTGCCTTTCTACCTACCGTTTGCTTATCGCGTGTTGGTTTCATTCCAGATTCTTGCACCCATTGAGGGAAATGACCGTTTACTCAAACCCAATGCATGCACTGTTCTTTTTTTCGGGATTTGTAACAGTATGAAACAGTTTCCTGCGATCAGCTTCTTGACAACAAATATGTGTACAACTTCATAGAGATGCTTTGAAGTGTACACGATTTCACTTTTAATCCCATTGAACAATATTCACACATTCAAATATTAGCTATTAATATTATATTAATGGTAAGATTTATTTATATATTTATTTATATAATCACGTTTCATGAAAGAACCCACATCGGAGACATCTCTGAAAAATCCCATATAAATGCGCGAAGTCTGTGCCAAAACGAAAACCGCGAGACAATTTCATACAAAGCGCGGATGTGTCTTGGTGAAGCTGTAATACTTTTAAAATGATGGATTCAATCTCTGAGCCGTAAATTATATACCGCATATAAACAAACATTGAAATCTGCTGTACAATCTCCAGAACAAAAATTTTTTTGTTTGGGTGGACATAATGATAAAGTTATATGCTAAATCTCATCATTTCCTGAGATATTGAATTTTATATTGGGGCAAAAAAAAGTAAACACATTATAGCAGCTGCCACTACTGGGACTACGTAGACAGTCAAAATTTTTTGGGCATGTTATGAGAAGAAATGGATTGGAGAATTTGGTGGCAACTGGTAAGATCGAGGGGAACAGGCCAAGGGGAAGACCTAGAAGCAAGTACCTGGATGGCTTGGCCTTGTGGCATGGTCGAGACAGAAACACGGAGCTGATCCACGACTCTGGTGATCGAGTGAGATGACAGAACATGACCGCCCACGCTTACCGGCATGGCACATGATGGATGGATGGACTACTGGGGAGCGGAATGGACTGACCTTGCGTTTGAGTCCATCCATCCATCATGTGACATGCTGGAAAGCGTGGGCGGGTCATGACTCGCAATTTCACTCGATCACCAGAATCGTCGACAAGCTCAGTGTTCCTGTCTCGACCATGCCACATGGCTAAGTCATCCAGGTATTTACTTCTCGGTCTTCCCCTTGGTCTGTTCCCTTCGATCTTGCAGTTTTCACCAAGTTTTCCAATTTATTTCTTCTCATAACATGTCCAAAATATTGTGACTGTCTACGTCTAATTTCTCTAAGCAATTTACGATTTTCATTTCTTTCCTGCAGTACTTGGTCATTGGTTTTTCTGTCTGTCCATGGTATTCTTTGCATTCTCCTCAGAAACCACATTTCTACAGCCATCAGATATTTTTCAGCTTGCCTACTCATTGTCCAAATTTCACATCCATACAAAAATACAGGCTCTCTTTTTCTCGTTTCAATTGATATCTTTTTATTGGTCAGTATGTTTTTCATCTTGCTAAAGGCTACTTTCGCTATGGCGATTCTTGTTTTAATCTCTTCAAGGAATCTCCCATCAGATGTTATGACTGTTCCGAGATAATTGTACCGATCCAGTTGTTGAAGAATATTCCCATTTACATGTATATTACATTGTGGTATTTCTTTCTTCCTTGTGACGACCATAATCTGTCTTTTTACAATTTAATTCTAACCCCAGTTGTTCACTGTGTGCAACAACCGCATCTACTAATTATTGCAGATCCTGCTCATTGTTTGCAATCTATACTGTATCATCTGCATATCTAATGTTATTGATGTTTCGTCCTCCAATGCTGATTCCATTTATATCTTCTACATTTCTGAAAATATGTTCACTGTAAAGGGATAAGTTTCCGCTATTACCTGTGTCCCTTGCCTTCAGGCGAACTCACTCCGACGTCTGAAGCACTTGCAATTTACGTCCCGAAGTCAAGGAAGAAAACTCAACATTTTAGCCCAATGACCTGTGTAGGGGTTGAACTATTTCGGCATCAACACACTGGAAATTTAAGAGCGAGCGCTAGTGAATTAAAATACACGCTCAGAAGCCATAAACAATATGGAAGAAAATGGACAGCGGTTTAAACAGAGAGAAATATGGAAGATAATGGACGGAGGTTTAAACGGAGAGAAATATGGAAGATAATGGACTGAGGTTTAAACAGAGAGGAATATGGAAGATAATGGACGGATGTTTAAACAGAGAGGAATATGGAAGATCATGGACGGAGGTTTAAACAGAGAGGAATATGGAAGATAATTAACGGAGGTTTAAACAGAGAGGAATATGGAAGATAAAGGACGGAGGTGTAAACAGAGAAGAATATGGAAGATAATGGACGGAGGTTTAAACAGAGAGGAATATAGAAGATACTGGACAGATGTTTAAACATATAAGAATAAGGAAGATAACGGACAGAGGTTTAAACAGAAAGAAAGGCCGTGACTTCCACACCCTACAGTAAATAGATCGGAAGGTGAAAGTATTTCGAGTATAGATACTGAAGCTGGTGTCTGGCATAACGGGTTTTGATGACCAGTGCCATTACTCGCCACCTTTCATACCCACAAAATTACTAGAAATTTGGGAAAACTATCCGGTAGCTAGTTTATAAACCTGGGTGACCCCAGAACCGAGCTGGTCAAAACCCAGGATTCCCCCGCTGGTGATGCTTGAAGTGAGTAGGGGAACCACCATTGAACTGACCAGGGGATCTGACCGACACTCAGGACTCCCAGAGAAGGCCAGACGGACACATAATCAGAATGATACGAGTATCATTAATACTGGGGCTCTTCGCTGACTGTTAAAGATGAAGATGGAGCAGGTATGAGAATGTCCCGATTGTTGTCATGTCGGCGTTTGACTCATGTTAACTTAATCCAATGCTATATCGTCTCCAGACGTCTAGACGAAAGAAACATGTCAGTATTCAGGAACTAAGGATAAGCATAAACATGGACCGATTAGAACTCTGTGAACCAAAGACCTTCGGGGGATTAGAATAGTTGTGAAGAATATCCGCTTTTCAAGAGGCAAGTGACTTGTAAAGAATAACTTTCTAAACGTTAAATGACAAACAAAGAATAAGCAATACACAGTTAAATGGCTAGAATAGAGCGACAATCTAATCGTTAAATGATTAATAGAGAATAACTATCTAATCGTTAGAATACTAGTACATAATAATATTCTAATCATCAGATCCATCAGTAATCACACAAAAAAAAAAACTAATACCAGAAGGATTAACATAATAGGATTCAGTAAAAATTCAAACCTTAGTCGTAGTTGCACGGTTCCACTTCATGGCAAACGTGACGCTCCAAAATAGTTCAGTTTATATTCCAGTGAAAACCATGCGTACGCTCATGATTGTTCCGAGTGAACTTGTGAAGAAAAATAGTAGCCTCGACAAGACCATATCGCCAGAGCTCTGACAACAAACTGTCCTTCACATGAATTTGCAGTTTATGTCGAAAAAGAGGGTCGTCTCGAAAATCACCAGCAGACCGCACACGAATCATCGCATAAAGCAGCCACCAGTGCCGGCAACTAGCCGTCCGCCATTAAAAAAAACCCAAAAAAAACTACACATCACAAAACAACAGACGTGGACAGAAACAAGATACATTCCGAAAGAATTCCGCAGCCTTCAGTGTCAAACATAGCTGGGCGACAAAACCGTGTCCTTGAAGTCCAAACATTGGGAAAGGCACTAGCAATCGGTGCCCTGAGACAATTAGCTCTCCATGGTTTTCGCCATGTTAGCCAAGTCCCCCCCCCCCCTTTTTTTTTCTTCCGCATATCCTTTACAGGACATCGCTGTCAACATCAGCATCTTTCAGCTGATTGCTGATTTCTTGGCAAGATTACGCTCAGTAGTTTTCCATTGCTTTCTGAGCGACTGGCTCACATACCACGTAAGTTACCGACGCGGAGAGAACCGCTGCCGATTCTCGCGCAACGTCACGTTACTCACAAGAGTATACGGGATTACGAAGAAAGTCGTGTAACCGCTAGACCAGGGAGACCGGCTGAACCGCTAGACCAGGGAGACCGGCTGTTAGCAAACATAATCACGGAAATGACTGGATATTTAGCAAAGTTAGCTTGTAAATATTTTTAAAATATGCAAATAACTTTTAATATTAAAACATCCTGTAAAATATTCAAAGAATTAACATGACTAAAGATAGTATCACAAATATGACATTTGTGTATTTCTCCAACACAGGTTGAAGGTCACACACGACGGTGTGTTCCTCCATTCTATAGAAGCCAATGAGTTCATCGATTCCCCGGAGTTCGACTCCCAGTCTCTGTTTTCTGAGGACAACTCTGAGAAGTTCCAGGTGAGCATCTGACGTCCTTGGCACCATGGCACGGGTGAGACTGTCTTAGCATGTACGTGTGTACACTCCGGAGCCGAGTCCATCTCACAAGTAGATCAAGAGAATGAAGAATTGTCCATGTCAAATGTTGTTCTATACCTCGTTTTTTTTTTCTCTTTCGCATATCCTTTACAGGACATCGCTGTCAACATCAGCAGCTTTCAGCTGATTGTTGATTTCTTAGCAAGATTACGCTCAGTAGTTTGCCATTGCATTCTGAGCGACCGGCTCACATACCCCGGAAATTACCAACGCGACGAGAACTGCTACCGATTCTCGCGCATGTTACGTTCCTCACGTGGATATACGGGATTATGGACAAAGACCCTAGGTCAGGGAGACCTAGGAATAACAAGAAAATATACGTAGTTACACAATGAAGAATTGTCCATCTCACAAGTTGTATTCCTCGGTACAACAAGAGAACGTAGAGAATGAAGAATTGTACATATCCCATGTTTGTTTTTTTTATTCCTCAGTTCAAAAAGAGAATGTACATAGTTACACAATGAAGATTGTCCATATCACAAGTTGTTCCGTTCCTGGGTACAACAAAATATTATATATGACTCTCTTAAGGTAGCCAAATGCCTCGTCATCTAATTAGTGGCGCGCATGAATGGATTAACGAGATTCCCACTGTCCCTATCTACTATCTAGCGAAACCACAGCCAAGGGAACGGGTTTGGTAGAATCAGCGGGGAAAGAAGACCCTGTTGAGCTTGACTCTAGTCCGACTTTGTGAAGACACATGAAGGGTGTAGCACAGGTGGGAGCGCAAGCGCAATTGAAATACCACTACTTTTATCTTTTCTTTACTTATTCAGTCTTGGCAGAGATTTGTTCGCAGCAGACGAGCAATATCTCCGGCGGACCTATTCTCGCCGATCGCGAGATCCGCACAGTGGAAGGATGGGAGATTTGCTCGCAATAGACGAGCAATATCTCCTGTGGTATCTCTGGCAGGCCTATTCCCGCTGGTCGCGGGGTCCGCTAAGGTCAGGCGGAGAGTTAGTGCACGCTTTACACAGGTCCGGACACATATGATTGACAGATGTGCGCGCCCTTACGGTCCAGGCGCGTACGAGGCTCTCACCTGTGGGACTTGGCTGAATGCTTCTAAGCCGGTTCCCGTGAGTTCCAGGGTCTGGCCATCACTCGCCACCTGCTCGTGGTGGCGAGGTCTCGGAGGTTGACGCTGTACCGCCAGCGTCTGCAGCCTACCTTGTGCCAGACGTATTGGTTACCCATTCCTCTGGAATACACAAGGGCTAGGCCGAGAGAGGGAACATGTTGTTTGGGCACCACATGTTTCTCTGAAGCTCTGCCCAGGCATTGTGATGGAATATTGGCCACATTCCAACTCACATACTTTGGTCTGTCAAGACTGCAAGGTGCCACTCACTATATATATATATATATATATATATATATATATATATATATATATATATATATATATATATATATATATATATATATATATATATATATATATAGTTACACAATGAAGAATTGTCCATACATGTCTGACCTGACAATATATGTTAAAACTCTGTCACACAAACGATATCTGACAAAATCTGTAAACAATTCAGTCACACAAACGATACCTGCAATGTCTGTCGACAGGTCACATTCACACATACCATACCTGACAATGTCTGTCGACAGGTCACAATCTCAGCCAGCGAGGATTCCATGATGTTGTCTTGGGTGTATCCAATCCTCCAAGCCTACTTTGCCACGAACCCTTTCATGTGTGCTATATTCACTAACCTTATAGGGAAGGATATCAGTGACAAATTGTACAAGATACAGGTAAACATGATGGTTTTATTGTTTGGTTGGTTAACTCATTGTCTGATTGATTAATTAATATATGAACAACATAAAACTTAATTGGTTCATTGACCAAATGGTGGAGTTATTGGTTATTTAATGTAGTGTTTAACTGATGGATTGATCGATTACTTGTTTAATTGATTGACTAATTAATTAACATATTCAGGTTCAAACGGTTTAAAGGCGAGAGCTTTAGCTTGATCACACCGGGTTTAATCCCATAGTCCATTTCCGGCGTGCGGACTAACGAAAGCGTCGCTCAAAGCATGTACTCATTAGCTCCAGTGACGACCCCCATAAGTCTCCGAGAACCGAATACCGGAGTCCAGAAACAAACACAGCCTCCAGAAAGCGAGAAGTGAGCAACATTACCACTCGGCCACGGAGACTCCCAGCAGACATGAGAATGACTTAGCGAACATCAGTTCCCCTAAATGACACCAGCAAATATAAGTTCCCCCAAATGACACCAGCACATATAAATCCCCCCCTGCACATATAAGTTTCCCCAAAATGACACCGGCAAACATCAGTTCCCACAAATAGCCCCAGCAAACATCAGTTCCCCCAAATGACACCAACAAACATCAGTTCCCCCAAATGACACAAGCAAACATCAATACTGCTGTGACAGAGCGACAAGACACGAAGTATTAACGCTGAAGTCAATCCATATAAACCTTCTGAGTTTATTACAAGAACTTAGTCGTAACAAAACTGTGGCATATTACATTGATCATGGAGTCTCACGTCTTATCGGCTTGAATAGTAGATGGTAACTAACTTCTACTCTCCTCTTACGTCAACGCGTGACCGTCCCTAGATCCCTAACTACGGGTGCTCACGCGTGCATCAGCTAATAGATCTATTTCTTCCCCCTTGCACGCCGTGCCCGCTAACTAAACCCCGTATAACAGCTACACTGTTATACCGCAAATGACTCCAGCAAACATCAATTCCCCCAACATGACACAAACAAACATCAATATCCCCAAATGACATCAGCACACATCAGTTCCTCAAATGACACCAGCAAACATCAGTTCCCACAAATGACACCAGCAATCATCAGTTCCTCAAATGACACCAGCAAAATATTAGTTCCCCCAAATTACACAAGCAAACATCAGTTCCTCCAAATGACATCAGCAAACATCAGTTCCCCAAAATGACACCAGCAGTCTGGTTTTTCCTAGGAACTGCTGTTGAAGAATCCAGAAGACATCCAGTCCACTTTTGTAGACCGGAACTCGTCAATGGTGAACGTCAGAAGATGCTTACAGTCCCCGGAGGACCAGACGCCAGAATTTTCCGATGGTAAGAGCGCGCTGTCGTTAAATTATTGTTTATAATGTTTGTAAACTGTCTTCGGTGGGTTGAGATCAGGATGTGCTTGTCTTCATGTTTCTGTGTCATCTTCAGACAAAAAGGGGTTTGCAGCCACAAAGATGGCGACTATAGAAAATATTTCTCTACTTTCATGTGTTCATTAACTATCACTTTCAAATAGTTTACAGCGAAACATAACACCATTTTGTTGATAATCTGTTGTTGACTTCCATCCATTCATCATGTGCCATGCCAATAAGCGTGGGCGGTCATGTTTTGCCATCTCACTCGATTGCCAGTCGTGGATCAGCTCCGTGTTTCTGTCTCGACCATGCCACGTTGCCAAGACATCCAGTCTTCTCGGTCTTTCCCTTAGTCTTTTCCCTTCGATCTTGCCAGTTGTCACCAAGTTCTCCAATTAATCTCTTCTCATAACATGCCTAAAAAATTGTGACTGTCTACGTCTAATGTCTCTAATCAATTTACGATCTTCATTTGTTCCTCGAAAGACTTGATCATTGGTTTTTCTGTCCGTCCATGGTATTCTTTGCATTTTCCTCAGAAACCACATTTCCACAACCATCAGATGTTTCTTCAACTTGTCTGCTCATTATTCACGCTTCACATCCATACAAAGTTCAGGTTCTATGTAACACTTCAACACTCTTTTTCTGGTTTCAATTGATATCTTTTTATTGGTCAGTATGTTTTTCATCTTGCAAAAGGCTACCTTCACAATGGCAATTCTTGTTCTAATTTCTTCAAGGCATCTCCCATCAGATATTCTGACTGTTCCGAGATAATTGTACCCATTCACTTGTTTAAGAATATGCCCATTTACTTATATATATATATATATATGTATATATATATATATATATATATATATATATATATATATATATATATATATATATATATATATATATATATATATATATATATATATGCCTACCCAGCATGTGAAGACAGGATTCGGCAGACTGCGCGGAAGAAATCATTCTTGATTCAACGGGCAAGACGGCGTTTACCTGCAAAGTGTTGTGGAACGTAATGAGCAAGGCAAGGCACGTAGAGCGCCCTGGTCATCCACTGCACCTGTATTCGTCTCCAATCGTCTCGAATTGTCTTGCCACTGGACTCAGATGGACTCAGGCGAGAGAGTGAGGTCGACGAATTGCGCAACTCTTCCTCACTTTAATCCAAGTCATCGCGCAAGTCATTCTTCATCCAACGTCACTTATCACCTTCAAGCCCTGTGGCGATGGGCGAGCGGCAAAGCGGCAGGCGTGGGTACGCTGGCAGCCGTAGTCGCAGACCTGCACACAGGCGGCTCAGGCCATATGGTCGTCTTCTACTGACCGGAGCAGCAGTGGGATTCGGCAGCCCCCTGAGCGACTGAGCAGCCCTCTATAGGAACACACTGCTCAACTCCATAGCATGAGGAAGGGGCTAGAAAAGGTGCCCTAAACATTGTCTGCTTCATCACTACCTAACCAGCTAGCCGCGGTTGGTGGGTACCCTAACTGCGGTCGACATACAAAGAAAGATAAAACAAGCAAAGCTAAAAGAGTAAACCATATTCCCTTAACAATTGGAACTTGGAATGTACGCACCCTACTTGACAGAGACGGCGCGTCGGGTCCAGAGAGACGAACAGCACTGATTGGGAGAGAGCTGGGCAGGTACAACATCGACATTGCAGCCTTGAGCGAGACACGACTTGCAGAAGAAGGCCAAATCTGTGAAATTGGTGCCGGCTACACATTTTTCTGGAGTGGAAGGAAAAGCGAGGAAAGACGCCAATCCGGTGTGGGATTTGCCATTAAGTCGGCCCTGGTCGGCAAATTAGCTGGATTTCCAAAGGCTATAAACGACAGGCTCATGACCATGAAGTTGCCTCTGCTGAATGGAAGGAAGCACGCAACCATTGTGAGTGTCTACGCACCAACTATGACAAACGAAGATGATGTCAAGAACAAGTTCTATGAGGACCTGCACAATGTATTAACATCTGTTCCCCAAAGGAGACAAACTTATACTCCTTGGGGATTTCAATGCCAGAGTAGGCACGGACACCACCTCTTGGAGTGGCATTATTGGAAAGCATGGAGTCGGAAATTGTAACAGCAATGGACTCCGCCTCCTTCAGACATGTGCCGAACATGATCTCCTGATTACGAACACAATTTTCCGTCTCCCTATGAGAAATAGGACATCGTGGATGCACCCTCGCTCGAAACACTGGCACCTCATTGACTATGTCATCGTCAGGAGGAGTGACAGACAAGACGTTCGAGTGACAAAATCCATGTGTGGTGCCGAATGTTGGACAGACCATCGTCTCATTGTCTCGAAAATGAACATCCACATCAGGCCACCACGGCGTCCTCAAGGGGCGAAAATGCAAACAAAGCTAAATGTCACCCGCCTAAACAGCAAGAAAATGCAGCAGTCGTTTGAAAATATGCTGGAAGACCGCCTCAAGCCTAATGCTGAAGCTAAACAGGATACAGAAACAGAATGGAGAGCCCTAAAGGACACCATTTACAACACTGCTATGGAAATCCTGGGGCCAGCCCCCCGAAAGCATAAAGACTGGTTTGATGAAAATTCCGAAGACATCAATCAATTGCTGGCCGAGAAACATCTTCTCCTCAAGGCACATTTGAATGACCCAAAGTCAACATCTAAAAAAGATGCTTTCAAGAACATTCAGAGAGTAGTGCAGCAGAAACTTCGGCACATGCGGGACTCCTGGCTGAGCAGCAAAGCTGATGAAATTCAGGGCTTTGCTGACAGACATGATATGAAAAACTTCTACGACTCACTGAAAGCGGTCTATGGTCCTTCATCACCAGGCATAGTTCCCCTCCTCAGTGCAGACGGGGGAACATTGGTCACTGATAAGAAAGAAATCCTCCAACGCTGGGCAGAGCATTTCAGCAAAATCTTAAATGCAACTTCCTTCTTCGATGATGAAACCATCAACTGCCTTCCTCAAGTTCCCACCAATGAGACACTTGATGACCTGCCAACCATAGTGGAAATAAACAAAGCCATCCAGCAACTCTCCAGCGGCAAGGCACCTGGTCCTGACTCCATCCCAGCAGAGATATACAAGGCAGGTGGGCCGGTCCTAACAGAGCAGCTTCACCAAGTCTTCACAAACATATGGATGAACGAGACCATGCCACAAGATTTTAAGGACGCGTCAATAGTCCACCTTTACAAACGTAAAGGAAACCGCCAATCCTGTGACAACCACCGAGGCATCTCCTTGCTTTCAATTGCAGGGAAGATACTCGCCAGAATTCTTCTCAATCGCCTCACAGCCCATCTCGATCAAGGTCTTCTTCCTGAGAGTCAATGTGGCTTCAGAAAAGAACGTGGAACTGTTGACATGATTTTCGCTGCAAGGCAGCTGCAAGAGAAATGTCAGGAACAGAACTGCGAAATGTTCTCCACTTTCATTGACCTTACCAAGGCTTTTGATACAGTCAGCAGAGAAGGACTGTGGAAGATTATGGCAAAATATGGCTGTCCACGAAAGTTTGTCCAAATAGTGCGGCTATTTCATGACGGCATGCAGGCAAGAGTACAGGAAAATGGTGAACTGTCTGAACCCTTTCCTGTCACCAATGGAGTGAAGCAAGGATGTGTCCTGGCACCAACACTGTTCAGCCTCATGTTTTCAGCCATGTTGATGAATGCCTTCGAGAACGACGACACTGGAATAGACATCAACTACCGTATGGACGGAAAGTTATTCAATCTCAAAAGGCTGAAAGCTAAAACCAAAATTGACAGCGGCACCGTCAGAGAGCTCCTGTTTGCTGATGATTGCGCTCTATATGCCAACTCAGAGGCGGACATGCAACATAATGTTTCAGCTTTCTCACATGCCTGTGCCAACTTTGGGCTCAATATCAACTTGGAGAAGACTGTAGTTATGTACCAGCCAGCTCCAGGGAATAATCACACTGTGCCGAATATCAAAGTGAATGATCATAGACTAAGTGTTGTGGACAAATTCACCTATCTTGGCAGCACCGTGTCACAAGCTGCCACAATCGATGACGAAGTGAATGCAAGAATCTCCAAGGCCAGTGCAGCCTTTGGCAGACTGTACAAGAATGTATGGGACAGAACTGGAATAAGCCTGCAAACAAAGCTAAAAGTCTACAAAGCAGTTGTATTATCCACACTGCTATATGCTTGTGAAACCTGGACTGTTTATCAGCGACACGCTAGGAAATTAAACCACTTCCACACAGTCTGCCTAAGGAAGCTCCTGAAGATTAAATGGCAAGACAAGATTCCAGACACTGAAGTCCTAGAAAGAGCATCCATGCCCAGTATCCACACTCTACTGATGAAGAATCAGATTCGCTGGGCTGGTCACTTGACTCGCATGCCAGATCACAGGCTCCCTAAACGAATTTTCTACAGCGAACTGCGTTGTGGTAAACGCTCCCAAGGTGGCCAGAGGAAACGTTTTAAAGACACTCTGAAAATTTCACTGAATGCTTTTGGAATTCATCATGACACCTGGGAGGCTGCAGCCAGAGACCGAAATTCGTGGCGTGCATCATTGCACAAAGGTGCAGTCATATGTGAGGCAACCAGGACTGCAAGAGCTGTGAAGAAAAGGCAGGACAGAAAAACCACTGCAGGAAATCCTCCTCCAGAGACGTCAAGCATTCTTTGCCCACATTGTCAAAGAACATTTCGAGCCAAAATAGGCCTTATCAGCCATCTTAGAACCCACGGCCCCACACCTTCAACCCCACTGGATGAAATGAATGGTCATCATCATTCTTGATGGACAAACAACACACACATATATATATATATATATATATATATATATATATATATATATATATATATATATATATATATATATATATATATATATATATGTTGCATATCTATTACAGGACGTTGCAGCCAACACCAGCATTTTTCAGTTACTGTTGATGTATTAGGCAAGTTTTTACGTTCAGTAGTTTGCCATTGCTTTCTAAACGACCGTCTCCCATACCAACACGTTATAACACAACGCGACACGGTCTGCTGCACAAATCGGTCGCGGCTGCGTTTCGAACCGCATTCGCAAGCCTTTGGCCAGGGAGACCGACTTGTATATTACATTGTGGTATTTCCTTCTTCCCAGTGACGACCGTAATCTGTGTCTTCTTACAATTTAATTCCAATCCTAGTTGTTCACTGTGTGCAAGAATCGCATGTGCTAAATATTGCAGGTCCTGTTCATTGTCTGCAATCAAGACTGTATCGTCTGCATATCTAATGTTATTGATGCATCGTCCCCCAACCAATGCTGATTCCTTCCATATCTTCAATATTTCTGAAAATATTTTCACTGTACAGGGAACACAGATCTGGAGACATTACACATTCCTGTCTCACACCTCTCTTAATTGGCTGATATTGACCTACTTCATTATCAATTCTGATGGCAGCTGGTTGTTTCCAATAAATTTTTTTTTTTAAGTCTAAGGTCTTTTCCATCAATTTGTAGATCTTCAAGCATCCTTATCATGTCGACATGTCTCACTTTATTGAAAGCCTATGTGTAGTCAATAAAGCAAAGGTGTAGATCTTTGTTTACGTCTATAGAACGTTCAATTACTGTTCTCAGGATATACACATTTACTGTATCCATGCCTTCTTCAAACCAACATTGTTCTTCTCCTATTTCAGGTTGTATTTTCTTCCTAACTCTTTGCATGATAATTCTTAGTAAAATCTTCGTGACGTGACTCATACTAATTGTTCGATGTTGATCACATTCCAAGGCTCATAATTTCTTTGGGATTGCAATGAATAAAGTTACATAATTCATGGGGTATATTTCCAGTTGTTGACTTACAGGCAAATTTTTTTCATGCTAATGAAATGCTAGGGGAGAAGAATCAATCAAATGTTAAGGGAGAGAAGCAACTAAATGTTAGGGGAGAAGAATCAATCACCAATCAAATGTTAGGGGAGAAGAATCATTCAAATGTTAGGGGAGAAGAGTCAATCGAATGTTAGGGGAGAAGAATCAATCAAATGTTAAGGGAGAGAAGCAACTAAATGTTTGGGGAGAAGAATCAATCACCAATCACATGTTAGGGGAGAAGAATCATTTAAATGTTAGGGGAGAAGAGTCAATAAAATGTTAGGGGAGAAGAATCAATCAAATGTTAGGTGTGAAGAATCAATCAAATGTTAGGGGGCGCAGAAGCAATCATATGTTAGAGTAGAATAACCAATAACATGTAAGGGGAGAAAAACTGATCAAATGTTTGGTGAGCAGAACCAATCAAATGTTAGGGGAGCAGAAGCAATGAAATGTCAGGGGAGCAGAACCAATGAAATGTTTGGTGAGCAGAACCAACCAAATGATATGGGAGCAGAACCAATCAATTGGCAAGGAAGAATACCTAATATAAAGATAGGGGAGCAGAACCAATTAAATGGCAAGGAAGAAGACCTAATATAAAGTTAGGGTAACAGAACCAGTCAAATGGCAATTAAGAAGACCTAATATAAAGCTAAGGGAGCAGAACCAATCAAATGCGAGGGCTGTAGACCGTGTCAAATATTGAAAAAGTTGACCCAGTGAAAAAATGTTTTGACGTCTTGCTTCTGTCGCAACCCCGATCTCACTAAAAAATAGATGTTTTCTTTTTTGTGTACTATCCTGTTAACATCACGTGATACGCACGTTTCATGAGTAGTTTCCCTTAGTGCTCTCTCTTCATCATCATCATGTGCTCTGATGTGCCTTTACTCGCTTTATCAGCTCGTGTCAGTTAACTGTTGTTAAGTGACTTGTTCTCACTTTTTCCCTTTGTTCTTTTACTGTACGCCTTCTATTAACCCGTGAGCTTACTGCTGTAGATCTAATATTGCTAGATGGCAATAATGGTGAATGTTAGTGTATGTTTTTTTTTCTTTTTCTTTCTTTCTTTTTTTTTTTTTTTTTTTAAATTTGTCAGGTTATCTGGACATATCAGAAAACATATCAGAAAACGTCTCAGAAGCTTCCTTTTTGAACCTCAAAGATGTCCAGTTTGTCAATCCACGCGTTGAGACGAAGCTTTAAGTCAACCACCAGACCAGTTCACAAGACACAGTCAAGTCACAAGGAGTGCCTCAACCCCACAGATGTGCTACACCATTATTCATGATAATCAGCCTGACCGATGTTTTATGACATTTAATTACTGTTTGTGGGTGTGTGTTTGATGTAATCAACGATAACTAGAAGTAGAGTATGTAACCGTTAAACAAATACGCTATTAACACAATATTGCATGATTTATTGCCTGGCATATTTCGCTGCATCTCATCAGGTGCATACTGCAGAGTTATTTATCATATGGAGTGGGCATATACATACTATTTGAAATACTAAGTACATAGTCGACAAACACATAATACTTGAAATACTAAATACAATAGTGGGCACACACAGAATACTTGAAATACTAAAGTACATAGTGGATTAACACATAATACTTGAAATACTGAGTACATAGTTGACAAACAAATGATACTTGAAATACTAAGTACATAGTCGTTAATATTGTTCGAAGGACGAGAACGTTAGCCTTACGGAAATATCACTTAACAGGAAGTCTTTCTACTTGCATAGCAACGACTGGAATAGCCTAATAGATAATGCATTATCAGTTTACAAACAACAAGCATGTACTTATACAACTAGATGAAAAATTCAGATGACAAAATATATAAAGGTTACTTATCTGTAGCGAATCACTGCCTTGCCGTGGACTCGAATTGTGTGTTCCAGGCACTAACGTGTAGGCAGAACAGTGTATGTGACAACTCCACAGGTAGAACAGTGTATGTGACTACTCCACAGATAGAAGAGTGTATGTGACTACTGCACAGGTAGAAGAGTGTATGTGACTACTGCACAGGTAGAAGTATGTCTGTGACTATCCCACAGGTAGAACAGTATATGTGTCTACTCCACAGATAGAAGAGTTTCCGTGACTAATCCTCGTGTAGAAGAGTGTATGTGACTACTCCACAGGTAGAACGGTGTCTGTGACTACTCCACAGATAGAAGAGTGTATGTGACTACTGCACAGGTGGAAGTATGTCTGTGATTATCCTACAGGTAGAACAGTGTATGTGTCTACTCCATAGGTAGAAGAGTGTATGTCACTACTCCACAGGTAGAAGAGTGTATGCGACAACTCCACAGATAGAAGAGTGTATGCGACTACTCCACAGGTAGAAGAGTATGTGTGACTACCCCATAGGTAGAACAGAGTATGTGACTACTCCATAGGTAGAACAGAGTATGTGACTACTCCATAGGTAGAACAGAGTATGTGACTACTTCACAGGTAGACCAGTGTATGTGACTACTCCACGGTCATGTTATGAAATGAGATTATTTGATTCTCCTTTGTACACTATGATTACCACACAGTAAAACTGTAAAATATGAAATGTCCTTACTTCTCGTATGTTATAAGTATAATGTGATTATTTCTCATGTACAAACACATTCGCACTGCTAGCGCTAACAAGACAAGTCGCTTGAACAAGTCAAGAAGCCTGATATGGGGGGAAATGTTACGTTGCAAGTCCAACAACAAGAAACACGCGGTAGCCAAGATGTGCAGCGTGGGAGCCGACAAGAAGAAGAACGTGGAGAGCCTGCCTGCTAGCTGCATCAAAGAACCTGAAACTACAAGTATTACTGAAGCTACCACGAGGGAGAAGATCGACAGCCCAACACAGTCAAGACCAAAGACAGCAGAGAAGAAGGAAGAGAAAGACGCCAGAGCCGGGAACACCGACTCAAAAACAGTCCGATGGGTTATCAAGCGGATTCAGTGGAGCTGACAGACGAAGAAATCCTGAAGCAGCTACGAGAAGAGAATCTTCAATCCGATTCTTGAAGGTGGAGCGGCTCCACACCTACTCCAAGATACTTACAACCTTGGCAGTGGTGATGTCGGAGGGCAGCGAAATGCCGACCACAGTATCAATCAGCAAGAAAATACAACAGCCAGAGAGATTCATCCCAAGAGTCAATCAATGTTCAAGATGTCAGAGGGCCGGCCACAGCAGAGCAACATGCCGCAGTAAGACGGAAATCTGTCGGTACTGCGCCGATCACCACGCCTTCAAGGAGTGTCCGCTGGCCAAGCTGGACACGGACTTCCGAGCACCCAACAACAAAAGAAAGTGCGCCAACTGCCTGGGCAAGCATGGAGCAAGATACCTTAGGCTGTCCGTACCTCCAAAGACACAGAGACGTCTTAAAGATCGCCATCACCACAAAGACACCATATAAGGACGCAATGCGGAGGTGCGAGACAGCAACCTGCATCTCACAAGCCGAGAAAGAGCAACTGCAAAGCCAGATTGATGAGTTAAAGAAGCAAGTCGAGCTACTGCAAACATCGGCACCAACCAGCGACAATGGGAAACGTCTTGCTGAAATAAAGAAGATCCAGCGGGACATCAAACAAGAGGTGGAGAACATGAGGCAAATGACAAAGATAAATGAAGAGATCCTACGAGACATCAAAGCGGTAAGAGAAATGCTAACAACTGAAAGGGAGCCAACCCAAATCAAACCAGCACAAGAAACAGAAAAGCACGCAGAGAAACCGCAAGATGAAATCCAACAAGAGACCGAGCCGGAGCCACAAGACAAAGCCAGCAGCCCAGCCACGACAATATCCCACCAGACACCCAAAGAAAACCGAGATGAACACCCTGATGACGGCACGGAGAAACACCGGGTGCCTACCTTGGAGGAGCTCCGAGAAGGTGCAAGAGGAGAGGTACTCAGGCACTAGGAATTCAAAAGGTGTTGGGATGAAAGAGAAAAGAAGAAACCCAAGAAACTCAGGAGACCGGTAGAATACCCAGATAGATGCTACGAACCTGCTTATGATCCTGACTACTCCTACTACATAGAAGACGGAGAGAGACGGATGACCGCGGAGGAAAAAATCGAAAGGCAGCAGAAACTCAAACTCGAAAGTGAAAACAGGCGCAAGGAGGACAAAGGAAACGTCGAAAACCTCCTACAGAAACTACACAAAAAAGGAGACAAAAATACCAAATGAAAAATCCTTATAAGGACTGTAGCCAGACGAACCAGGAGCCTGCACCAACAAAGATAACCACAAGAGCAGACGAGCACAAAGGATAGCCGCCGAACGACCCCCCCCCCCCCCCCCCCCCCAGCTGACGTCACAAATACAAACCAACATAATCAGTTCGAGATAGGACTCACAAGACAAGAATTAGGGTGAATGAACCCACAAAAACCACGGACCTCAACAATAACCACAGCTGAAAAACGCAGGTTGAACGAGGCCGAATTTGGAATTTTTGTTTGGAAAATTGGAATTGGAATTGGAATGTACAAACAATAAATTATCATTAGTTAGCAGCACCGAGTTATTTTGGACACGGTAACATACCTGTTTATCCCCCTCCCCCCACCCAGCCCTCCCAACCACAAACCAGGCTACCGTGAAGCTATGGACACATGTGGTGGTGGATTGACCTTCAGAATAGCCACCAGGTAGCTGATGGTTACGGTCTCAGGTGTCACGGCGGAAGGCAGAGGATCTGTTCACAGCGTCAATGGCTGAGGTTACTGACCAATATGGCCACTGCCTAGTGGGAGCGCAATAGATAACTGTCATCTTTAGAGATAGCCAGAAAATTGCCATTCGTAGTTTAGAAACAAAGGCGAGAGAAAGTGCTACAAGACACAAATACAACCATACATTGAGTAGAGAAATTAGACGTAGACAGTACTGGCCACGCTATAGGAGACATAAACGTGAAAACCTGGTGACAACTGACAAACGTGATGGCAACAGAGTCAGGAGAAGTCAAAGAGATACATACCTGAATGATTTGGCTACATGACGTAATCATGACATGACCACAGAGCTGATCCGCTGATCTGGGAATCGTGTCAGATGGTGAACCACGACAATCCACGTTTATTACATGACACATGATGATGATACTATGTTATTTTGTTAATGTGACTACTTGTCTTATGTTATTAAATTTAGTTACTTCTCTCTGTGTCTGATGTCATAAATATTTTCAGTAAACTGTATTCGTCATAGTTAATTCCTTTTCTGTTTTACAGACCATGATCACTTCCCTTGCATATGATCAAATCTTTATGCTTCTCCCCCTGGAAAAGGGGGGGGGGGGGACCCTGGTCTCGAGGTATGGTGACCGTCTCGAGTGCTGGAGGTCCCAGGTTTAAGCCCCGATGAGGGCCGGGATTTTTTCACGTGGACTTCTAGTAACAAAATTTCCCCTGGTCTCTGGGTAGTGAGATCGGACGCCCGTGTGTATTGTTGAGCACGTAAAACATCCATTGGCAGTTGGAAATCGAAAAAGAGTAGCCTAATGGCGCTGCTCGGGCCAAATGTCGAGTCAAAAATATACCCAAAGTATTTCAGGATCCTCGCCGGTGCTACGAAGTTCGTGCACTGAGCTGAGATTCTCCGGACTGAGACGTGAGTTAGGAGTAGGACGGAGCACTTATGGGTTACACCCGTGTTCTGTGATGTTGATCGTCGACTAAACTAAACTAGTTGCTTCCTATACGTGTTATTTACTGTGATTACCCCCCATACGTGTTTTTTAGTGTGATTACCTCTCATACGCGTTAGTGTGATTATCTCCCATACGTTATTTAGTGTTATTACCTCCCTAAACGACTTGTTTATGGCGAGCTGTGTTGTGATAAACGCTCCCATGGCGGCCAGAGGAAACGCTTTAAAGACACTCTGAAGATCTCATTAAAAGCTTTTGGAATTCATCATGACACTTGGAAGACTGCTGCCAAAAACCGAAATTCGTGGCGTACATCATTACGCAAAGGTGCAGTCACTTGGGAAGCAAACAGGACTGCAATAACTGTGAAGAAAAGGCTGGACAGAACAACCACTGCAGGAGATCCTCCTCCTGGAACGTCAAGCATTTTTTGCCCACATTGTCAACGAACATTTCAAGCCAAAATAGGCCTTCTCAGCCATCTTAGAACTCACGGCTCCATACTTTCAACTCCACTGGATGAAATGAATGGTCATCATCATTCTTAATGGACAAACATTTTAAAAAAAACACCTCCCATGCGTGTTATTCAGCGTGATTACTTCCCATGTATGTTATTTAGTGTGATTACCTCCCATTGCCATTAGTTAATTCAAGACAACTAACTTAACTTGTCAGAGTGTTAGTGCTGAAAATTACAGAGTGCTTTCATTCGTTGTCTAGCTGGTTTTTATTGGGTCTGTCATAAATTCCATTGGTCAGAGTTGAGTTGAGTTGAGTCAAGGACCGAAATCATTGCACTCGGGGAATTCCAATAAGCGTTCAGTCCTCATCCTCAACAGCTAGCGAAGAGTTCTAATAATAGTGGTGCCCATTGCAATCTGATCATATGTCCGTCTTGCTTTACCTCTGAGTGACGCCTGTCGTCCAGACTCTCTGACCATCCCTTTCTGCTGTATTCTCTCTAGACCATGATAGTCTATCTGTTCTTCTGCATTAATCACATTCTCCCAGAGAGCCTTCACCACATCTGCCTTATCATGCAGCAAATCACCCCTCAATGATGCAGCACCAGCCAATTTGTCTGCCTGTTCATTTCTAACCACCCCACAGTGTCCTGGAGAAAAGATCAAGCGAATGCTCACAACCCGCGACCTCTGAATCGATGCAAGCCATTCTGCACGAAGCATGCCAGTCTTCACCTTTGCCAGCATGCTTTGTGAATCATTTCCCAAGATTAAACTCATGTCTCCACGTTTGAGAGGTGGACATTCTAACTGCTTGACCACCCAATTAGGAACATGAAATCTCTCGCAATAAGATCACAAAATACATAAACAGGTCAGGGGAGACAACCCAATACTCTGGATGTATGATTGGTGTACATTAATTGAAGTTACTTCCCCTGTACCTAGCACTGAAATGTTTCTTGTTCGTTTTATTGTCATCATCATCATCATCATCATCATCATCATCATCATCATCATCATCATCATCATCATCATCATCATCATCATGTACCTTGCCTGCTGGCGTAGGCGTTCATGTCTCTTCATGAGTACCAGAGTACCAACAGGAGTGCTCTTTCACTTACAAGCTCATTTTCTACGGTTAGAAAGCCTGGCCGATGGTCACTGCCACCAAGTTGTTTCCCAACAATTCGTTTAATGTTCCACTCCAGGTCTGGTGAATGAAAAGCCAGGTCAGGTGTGCCATGATCTCGAGTAGAAAGTATGTGGGTCGGACGGCTTGTTAATCAAGATGAATCTATTCTCATCCTACCAGTCTTTTAGTCTCTCTCCTCTCTGGTCCATGTGATCATAGCCCCAGCTCTGTGAGTGGCTGTTGAAGTCGCCACACACAATCATGTTTTTCCTTTAATGGTAGTGTGTCCAGTGCCTGTGGGCGATCACTTGGACAGTAGTAATTGATCAGATGAAGGTCTATATTGCCTTCTTAAGTTTAAGTGTCTGATACTCAGCCCCTTCCATGTAAACGTCAATTTGGGAAGTAGTGATGTTATTTTTTACAAGGGCCAGTATCCCACCCTTTCGCGGGACGCAGAGGTGTTTCCAAGGCACCAGGGCCAGGTTCTATACTGGCCAAGACCTACTAACACGTCCTAGTCGTGCGTCTGGGCAACAGGTCCCTTCGGAGTCCTGGCTAACGTAGTAGGATCGCTGATACTTCGGAAGTCGGAGAGTGTCTGCCTGTACGGCGAGGAACCACCAGTCTGAACACCAATAAGCCAGACATGGGACAAAGGATACTCACGCAAGCCGCAGGTCCTGTATGACATCACACTGATTTTGGACAACAGGATGTCTTCATCTGACATACAGGACTTCACGCTGGAGTTCACAGCCAGCGAACGCAAGCAAGCAAGCAGCTAGTGCCACCCTTTTCCTGTCCTTTCGGTCATATCGGTAACACTGGTAGCCTCTCACTTTGAAGGCTATACATAATTTCGTTGAGGTGAGTTTCTTGCAAACAACATACGCTTACTTTTTCTTGGTCCAAGATGTTTTCTAGTTCTATTTTTTGTTGTCGCTGACTCCCTCCGCATTCCAGTGCATTATGTTTAGTCTTTGTTTGGTATAGCCAGGCGCTCTATTCTCAGGTCCCCTGGCTCCACAGGACATTTGAGAAGGACCTCCATTAGTTGTGGTTGGAACCATTCGAGGCATAGGGTCCGGCACTGCACCTGCCTGGGGGTCCGAAGCAGGGCGAGCACCATAACATTTAGCAGTAGTCGACATATATCATAGCGTGATTGCGTGGCATCCTGATTTCAGTGGTGCGCCTCCGGGCTGGTTGCCTCCGTCTTCAGCACCTTTCCTTTGTTAGAGCAGGCTGTGGTCTTACTCGAGTTTAGGTGTGTAGGCACGCACACACGTTTCTGCGCATGCATGTACGTGCATACACATCTAGGGCGTTCTGGTTATTTCTCGGCGCCAGTGACTCGCCGCCGCCCCTTCTGTTAGTTAAAACAGGCCCGCCACGAGAAGGCCAGGAGTTGGACTTTTACAGCAGTGGTGATGAATGCACGAGCCATTGGCATATTTATGCAAGGTTGGGCACTCACACCAACCCCGCCCCGGCTACATAACAGCAACATTTGGAACCCATCTGTTTAGATTATCCTTAATGTTGGTGAGAACTTTTCCATTTCTATTCTTGATCTCGACACTTTGTTGACTATCTTTTACTGCTATCTTCCTTGCGGTGCTGTTAATGTCTCTCAGGTTTCTTTTGGATGCTGCTTCTTCCGTCTCTCTTGTTAGGTCGTTTATATATTTCATTTATTTATTTATTTATTTTTATTTTTTTTGGGGGGGGGGGGGGGGGGGGGGGGGGTGTCTGTTTTAAAAGTTTTTGGAATTCATCACGACACTCGGCAATCTGCTGCCAACGACCGAAATTTGTAGTGTACATGTTACCAAGGGTGTAGTCAATTGTGAAACAAACAGGACTGAAAGAGTTGTGGAAGCAAAATGCTCACTGCAGGAGATCATCCTCCTGGAACGTCAAGCATTTTTTGCCCACATTGTCCAAGAACATTTCGACCTAAAATATGCCTTACCTGCCATCTTAGAACTCACGGAGCCAAACTCTCAACACCCACTGGATGAAATGAATGGTCATAATCATTAATGATGGACAAACACAATTAACTTGTGTGTTCTCATCATTTTCTATAAAACAACATCGCCTTATCATTCACTTGTCTGCTAATTGTCCTTGATTCGATTCCGTACATCAAGATTGGCTCAATATAACTCTTAAAAACTATTTCCCCCATTTCGATTGACAAAGATAAATTGTATAGAATATTCTTCATCTGATGAAATGTTGCTTTTGCTTGGGATATTCCACATAGCTCCCATCTATTATTATCAAAGTACCCAAATACTTAAATACATTGACTGCTTCAGGTGTTTTTCATTGACTTCCGGTAGGCAAAATGGCGGATAGACATTTAAACCGTTAAGCCTCTGGAGTGTTTATGCTTCTGGCTACAGTTTGCAGTCGCATTTCCTTATGTTAAACTGGCAGTGTATGGTTCCGTCGCCCTGCTACTGAGCTGAGTGCGTGGCGCGACACTATGATGTGTGAATCTCGTTTGGAATGTTTTTACATTTGTCCGTGGTTGTTGTAGCGTGAACTGCATGTTCGGAACGATAACGGTCGGCCTGTTGCTTGAAATTGACTGGATTGCCTTTTCGTTTCACGAGTGTATTTTCTTGACCCTTGGGGTCGTCGCTGGAGCTACGGTGTTCGTGCTTTGTGCGATGCTTTCAGCGGGCTACCCTGCCGAAAGGGACCGAGCCATATGGGATAGATCCCGGGGCAATAAAGTCGATCCTCTCGACTTGTAATGCAGTAATGTGTAGCTGCTGGTTTTCAAGTGACTGCCGCTTCCATAGACGATGAACTGTATTTTCCGTGGAAGACTTTTTGTGTTGCATCCTGACGGCTTCATTATGCACAGTGTACCTGTGTAACTAACTAACTAACTAACTAGCTAACTAACTAACTAACTAACTAACTCACTGACTGACTGACTGACTGACTGACTGACTGACTGACTGGCTGGCTGGCTGGCTGGCTGACTGGCTGGCAGGCTGACTGACTGACTGACTGACTGACTGACTGACTGACTGACTGACTAACTAACTAACTAGTTTCATTTACTTCGATGTTGCATTTGAGTATACTCTTTTTCGTTGTCGTAACAACCACTTCTGATTTCCTGTTATTCAGACGAAGTCCTTTATTTTGACTTTCTGTTGCAACTATATCTATCATTTCTTGTAACTCTTGTTTAATTTCCAGACACGACACTCCACTATCATTCTGTCCTCTCCTAGACTGAGGTACTTTGTCATTAGTACAAAGTGTTGATGTGCCTCAAGTGCCTCGAATCCCAGCTTACCACTGTGGTGAACAATTCAACAATCGCCCAATCACAAAGAAGCTCTGTTTAAAACAATAGATTTTTCAAACCCAAAATTAGTCACTGGTTGTATGAGTTTGTACTCAACGCGTTTCACAAGAAAAGTTCAAGTCTATCCTAGATAAGGTCAGGGCGGCGTTAAAGAGCAAAGGTAACTCAGTTTGCGGCACAGTCCGAAGTGTCTACGTTGTGAAGATTGTGCGCGTACTCCGCCATTGTTGTATGAGGTGGGGTTACCGTTTCCGCTACTCATTGCCCACTTCATTCCAGCTCTTAGAGTGGGCAGTCAGTGCGAGTTACAAGTCGTTGGGATGAAGCGGTATCATGACATTAGTGACAAGCTCACCACAACCACAGATTTTCAGACGGTTTTTGGATCTGAAAGGGCAGTGGAAGCAGTAGGACTCGCACCAGGACATACTCTAGGGGGGAGCTGAGAGCAGATGTCCCTGGGGCAGCAGTCTGGTGTCCCCGTCACACCACTCCACACCACCCCACACCACTCCAAACCACTCCACACCACTCTACACCACTCCAAACCACTCTACACCACTCCATGTGTAGTTGATGGCGCGGCTAGGAGACTCAAAAACCTCCAACAACAGACCACAAACATACCTCACACAAAACATGCAGAATAACCTCAAGAATAACCTCAAGAGGGCCTCTCCTGTCAACTGCTGACGGCAAACATGTCTGTCTATGAGGGAATAGAAAATTAGTTGCATATCCTTTACAGGACGTCGCAGTCAACCCCAGCATTCTTTCACTGTGGTCTGTGTGTGTGTGTGTGTGTGTGTGTGTGTGTGTGTGTGGCAAGTTTATGTTTATTGGTTTGCCATAGCTTTCTGAACGACCATTGTATGAAGACCAACCCAAAGCGGTCTGCTTCCAAATCGATCACAGCTGTGTTTCGAACGCGGTATGTGGGATTACGAATTGCATTCGCAACGCCTTCGCCACAGAGCCGGGTCTGAGACGACCCTGAGATCAGCGGACGGAGACAGTGCCCAGTCCAGTATCTGTCTGGCCTGGCCATTGTTGTTGTCCATGTCACCAATTTACGGCCATGGGACACGCACCTAACATATGGTTATACACAATAGATTCACAACAGACTTTACATTACACCCTAGAACACACACACGCACGCACACACGCACGCACGTACGTACGCACGCACACACCCACACACACAGACACACACGCACGCACGCACGTACGCACGCACACACGCACGCACGCACACAGACAGACACACACACACATATTTTTTTTCCGCGTTTCCATCCTGTTTCAGGATAGTGCGTTAGTGTGTTAGTGTATCAGATTGTTAGTGTGTCAGTGTGTTAGTGTGTCAGTGTATCAGAGTGACAGTATGTTAGTGTATCAGTGGTTCAGTGCGTTAGTGTGTCAGTGTATCAGAGTGACAGTGTGTTAGTGTATCAATGTTTCAGTGTATCAGTGCGTTAGTATGTCAGTGTATCAGGGTGACATGTGTGTTAGTGTATCACAGTGACTGTTTGTCAATTATCACAGTGACAATGCGACAGTGTATCAGGTCGTTAGTGTGTCAGTGTATCAGCGTGACAGTGTGATAATTATCAATGTGTCAGTGTATCAGTGCGTTAGTATGTCAGTATATCAGTGTGACTGTGTGTCAGTGTATCAGTGTGACAGTGCGTTAGTGTGTCACTGTATCAGAGTGACAGTGTGTTAGTGTATCAGTGTTTCAGTGCATTAGTGTGTCAGCGTATCAGTACGTTAGTGTGTCAGTGTATCAGAGTGACAGTGTGTTAGTGTATCAGTGTTTTAGTGTGTCAGTGTATCAGAGTGACAGTGTGTTAGTGTATCAAAGTTTCAGTGTATCAGTGCGTTAGTATGTCAGAGTATTAGGGTGACATGTGTGTTAGTGTATCACAGTGACTGTTTGTCAATTATCAGAGTGACAACGCGACAGTGTATCAGGTCGTTAGTGTGTCAGTGTATCAGCGTGACAGTGTGTAAATGCTTTAGTGTGTCAGTGTATCAGAGTGACATTGTGTCAGTGAGAGATAGAGAGAGAGAAAAGGAGAGACAGAGCGATTGATAAACAAAGATTGATGGAGTAATGACAATAAAGAGAGTGAGAGGGAGAAAGAGAGAAGAGAGAGAGAAAGAGAGAGAGAGAGAGAGAGAGAGAGAGAGAGAGAGAGAAAGAGATATAGAGATGGATAAACACAGATAGAAAAACAGGCGACAAGAAATAGAAATGTGAAAAGGCACACACACACACACACACACACACACACACACGCACGCACGCACGCACGCACACACAGAGAGAGAGAGGGAGAAAGAGAGAATAGAGAGAGAGGGAGAAAGAGAGAATAGAGAGAGAGAGAGAGAGAGAGAGAGAGAGAGGATCTGGCGGTACTTGAAGTCATTGCTTGCTGGCGTACGTGCCTGTACGCGGTTGTACGAGCAAATGTGTTGTCTCCTGACTGTCAAGACTGAACTAAAACAATGTGGATACTAGACACAAGATAGTCAGTGTACTGACCCACTTCTTCACGCTGTCTCTTGTTCTATTATTATCCATATTTCACACTGTCTATTATTCTACTATCTTCCATATTATGTATTTTTGGTGCACACTTACGTAGAGTTACCGTTTCTCAAAATAAAGATAAATTAAGGTGCCCAAAGAAGCAAAGAAAGAAAGACTTTTTATTTTTCCGTTCATTTTGAACCCGAGCGTAGACCATACTGGACTGATTTGTATGCGTGGGCCCGCTTTCCCCATTACCAGTGTCACTCGCCATCAGGCGAACCCATTCCGACTTCTGAGGTACTAGTAATTTACGTCCCCAAGTCATGGACGAGACGTCAACGTTTAACTTTAACTAACATATGGGGAGAATCCACTACCACGACATCAACGCACGGGAAGTTTAAGAGCGAGAGCTCTTATTCATTAAGTCAGTCAACTTCCAAAGGAAGAATGCATATCAAGGCATAACACGTATGTCATAGTACACAAGACATAACACGTATGTCATAGTACACAAGACATAACACGTATGTCATAGTACACAAGACATAACACGTATGTCATAGTACACAAGACATAACAGGCATATCCTAGTACACAAGACATAACACGTATGTCATAGTACACAAGACATAACACGTATGTCATAGTACACAAGACATAACACGTATGTCATAGTACACAAGACATAACACGTATGTCATAGTACACAAGACATAACACGTATGTCATAGTACACAAGACATAACACGTATGTCATAGTACACAAGACATAACAGGCATATCCTAGTACACAAGACAACAATATGAACATCTGAACTTTATAACTGTCCAGTTGACAGGGTGAAAGAATCACAGCGTGAAAAGATGGCGTCAGCACAGAATGATCAATGCTTCAATACATGACCACCAGACGCATGATCGTTAGCAAAAGATGACCATTCTGTGCCTACAGATGGGCAGAGATTGAATAAACGCGCGCGCACACATACGCTCTCTCTCTCTCTCTTTCTCTCTCTCTCTCTCTCTCTCTCTCTCTCTCTCTCTCTCACACACACACACACACACACGTGTCGCACGAACTCCGTAGCTCCAGCGACGACTCCAAGCAATCTCAGAGAAAACTGCCCTCGGGAACCGAACGATGTAAACGGGAATCGAACCCAGAACTTTCGCACCCCGAGGCATGCGTCGTAACCACATGGCCTCGTAGACACCCCCCCCCCCTCCACGCACACACACACATTAATATATCATCATCATCACATGCCTTGCCGGTGAGCGTGGGCGGTTTCGCATCACACTCGATCACCATCGTCGTGTATCAGCTCAGTATACTTGTCTCGACCATGCCACGTGGACAAGCCATCCAGGTATTTACTTCTCTGCCTTCCCCTTGTTCTCTTCCCCTCAATCGTGCCAGTTGTAACCAAGTTCTCCAATTTATTTCTTCTCAAAACATGACCAAGATTTCAAATCATCGTGTTTATCCCATCTGGTGGCTCGGTCTCTGCCCACAGAATGACAAGCATCCTGCCGAGAGCATCGCACAGAACACGAACTTCGCAGCTCCAACGATGACCCCAGTGATGTTTGTGGTGTAGGGATCATCACGTCTGCTTTACACGCAGAAGGCCGAGAGTTTAAACCTCACCTGAACCTCCATGAATAACCACAGTGTCCGGCAGATACCAGACAGGATCAGAAGAAGCACTGAGTCACACTGGAAGCATAAATCGTTCAAGATATCTACAGAACACCCAAAGTCTAGACAACACAGAGTATGCAAAGAATACAAATAGCACACAATCTCATAGACTTTGCCGAGGACGGAAAATTAGAATATAGACAGGCAAAAATGATTTAATGATTATCTTAGCAAGGGTTGCTTGGAGCAGGGGTATGGAGTACTTCAGTGAATAAAAGGAAATAGCAGAAGTGGCTACGGGCAGCTGAACAAGAATAGAATTACACACTTCCCTCGATGTGTCTCCACCTTGCCGTGGTGGGGGAGCTTGCGTGTCCCATTGACCCCATCTGCTTGCCAATGGATGAAAACTACATATCAGACAGCTTATGGGATAGGGGCCAGACTAAGAGAGACACAACCTGCTACTCTGCAGGTAGACTGAGGATAACAGTCAAAAGATTAAATCAGGTACACGAAGGCAGAAGACCTTGGTCTGGACAATACTCTAAGGCTCTCTGTCGAGGGCTGTGAAAGCCACAAACCCGCGGATCTGAGAGCCGGGCCGATACACATCTACCGATAAATAGAGGTAGATACTGAGCACACTACATGCCCAGTTCTGATACTGTGAGGTTGAAGGCTCTCAGCTGGGGGATATGACGGATTCCCGGATGAGAGGGCCTGGCCGTTTCTCGCTCACTGCTGCACGGAGGTAAGGTGCTGAGCCGGCAGCACATGTAGCCTACCTCGTGAGCGAGAATAAAAATGCAGAAAGTGTCCCAGTCGAATGAAATGGCTACGAAAACTGTCTGTATCTAACACATAGAGTGTAGACAAAAGTGAAAAAACGTCTCAATAACACAAAATGGAACGCACGGCTAGCGAATCCATTGCGTGGTCCGAAGTCAAAAGCAAAAGCTTACCGAGCGGATGTCGCCCGCAGTCTGACCGTTCCTGGTGTGTGCTTGAGCGACCAGTAAGTAACAAGCGAGATGCCCAACACATGGAAGTGGGGGAACTAAAGCAGCCATGAGCAGGACGTCGCAACTCCTTGGATGAGCCCAGTCTCAGAGCAATATGTGCCGGCTCTGCAATTATGGAAGCCTCCTTGGATAGCCTTGGATAGGCCCATGGTCTGCCCCTGCCTTCCCTTGAGGGTTAACCGTGATGTCGATGATCTTTCTATCCTGACCAGCTGAGATGTGGGCGACATCACAACAAAAAGTCTAACGTGCCTCGAAACCCGAGGAAGCTAACCTCATTAAAAAATGCCTGCTGAAGCCGGAAGTGCCGTCCTACGGGTGGCAAACTAAAAATTGGCACTACGCATTTACGTCCGAGTGAAATGTCTCGTCCGAATGTCTCTCGTGCTAGGAACAGCTCTGACTACCTAGTTTCCGAATGCCGCTCTTGTTCGGAACAGCTCTGACTAGGTAGTTTTCCGAATGTCTGTCGTGCCTGGAACAGCTCTGACGGGCGCAACGACAAGCACATGTCCGAAAACTCGCTGAGTGGATACCGTTTGCAGACTTGTGCGGGAACGGCCCGGGGCGAACGAAATGCCCAATATATTGAAGTGAGGAATTAAAGCAGCCAAGAGCAGGACGTGACGAATCCCTTGGTGAGCCCAGTACCAGGGCGCTATGTGTCGGCCCTGCAACTATGGAAGCAACCTTGGATAGCGGAAAATGCTATGGACTGTCCCTTCCTTCTCTTGAGGGATGACCGAAGACCTCGACTGTTCCAACTTGACCAGCTGAGATGTGGACGGTACTACAAAAGTGAGAGTCTCCCAGGAATGCTAACCTGGTCATAAATGCACGCATAAGCCGGATGTGTTGACCTAAGGGTTTTCAACCCAAGGGTGCCTAATGCACACCGCAATGACATCTGAAAAAACACTCCGGATGAACGAAAAGAAGAAGAAGAAGAATTACAAACAGCGGTGGACGTCGCGGCGACAAACATACAAAAGAACCAAACAATAATATACAAACGTTGAGTTGAGTTGAGTTGAGAGTTGAATTGAGTTGAGGTAAGAACCGACCCCTCGTTCAACAACCAACGAAGAGTCATATTGCTAATCGTTCTAACTGCCATCTGATTGTAAGTTCTCATGGTTTTCGCTCTATGTTTTGAGATTCGTCGAGAATACGAATATAATAGCAGAATGGATACGTAAGTACATGTCGTCAACATGCACAATAAAAGTTCAGTTAACGTTCAGTAGCTTGCCATTGATTTGTGAACGAGAAGTCCGCGTTGAAGCCCGACGTGATAATATACAGAAGTGATATTTAGCTAGCCAATGGGATCATATACAGAAGTGGTATTTAGCTAGACAATGGGATCATATACAGAAGTGATATTAAGCTAGCCAATGGGATCATATACAGAAGTGATATTTAGCTAGCCAATGGGATCATATACAGAAGTGGTATTTAGCTAGACAATGGGATCATATACAGAAGTGGTATTTAGCTAGACAATGGGATCATATTCAGAAGTGGTATTTAGCTAGACAATGGGATCATATACAGAAGTGGTATTTAGCTAGACAATGGGATTATATTCAGAAGTGGTATTTAGCTAGACAATGGGATCATATACAGAAGTGGTATTTAGCTAGACAATGGGATCATATACAGAAGTGGTATTTAGCTAGACAATGGGATCATATACAGAAGTGGTATTTAGCTAGACAATGGGATCATATACAGAAGTGGTATTTAGCTAGACAATGGGATCATATACAGAAGTGGTATTTAGCTAGACAATGGGATCATATACAGAAGTGGTATTTAGCTAGACAATGGGATCATATACAGAAGTGGTATTTGGCTAGACAATGGGATCATATACAGAAGTGGTATTTGGCTAGACAATGGGATCATATACAGAAGTGGTATTTAGCTAGACAATGGGATCATATACAGAAGTGGTATTTAGCTAGACAATGGGATCATATTCAGAAATGGTATTTAGCTAGACAATGGGATCATATACAGAAGTGGTATTTAGCTAGACAATGGGATCATATACAGAATTGGTATTTAGCTAGACAATGGGATCATATACAGAAGTGGTATTTAGCTAGACAATGGGATCATATACAGAAGTGGTATATAGCTAGACAATGGGATCATATACAGAAGTGGTATTTAGCTAGACAATGGGATCATATACAGAAGTGGTATTTAGCTAGGCAATGGGATCATATACAGAAGTGGTATTTAGCTAGACAATGGGATCATATACAGAAGTGGTATTTAGCTAGACAATGGGATCATATACAGAAGTGGTATTTAGCTAGACAATGGGATCATATACAGAAGTGGTATTTAGCTAGACAATGGGATCATATTCAGAAATAGTATTTAGCTAGACAATGGGATCATATACAGAAGTGGTATTTAGCTAGACAATGGGATCATATACAGAAGTGGTATTTAGCTAGACAATGGGATCATATACAGAAGTGGTATTTGGCTAGACAATGGGATCATATACAGAAGTGGTATTTAGCTAGACAATGGGATCATATACAAAACGCGGACGCCGCTCTGTGGCGACTTGAGCCGCCTCTGTGGCGAAGACGTTACGGACGCAGTTCGTAATTCCGCATACCGCGTTCCAAACACAGCTGCGGGCGATTTGATAGCAGACCGCCTTGCGTTGATTTTCACACAATGGTGTGAGTGCCGGCCGTTTCAGAAAGCAACGGCAAACGACCGATCGTACACTTGCCAAGGAATCACATACAGCCAAAAAATGCCAGGGTTGACTGCTACGTCCTGTAAAGGATATACAATCAACTAACTTGAGCAATCGTATCGTAACACACAAACAATGAGCATACACAGGCACAATTATATAAACAATACATATACAAGTCACTTGGTTGATGTTAATGATGTCCGCTGTTATCTGCGCCGTGTGTGTGTGTGTGTGTGTGTGTGTGTGTGAGTGTGTGTGTGTGTGTGTGAGAGAGAGTGTGTGTGTGTATGTGTGTGTGTGTGCCGCGCGCTGAACGTGTAGGCGACTAAGGTCACGCAGGCAATGAGCACTACCCGGACCTTTCTTTAATCATCACCTGTGAGCTGAAATGCTTGAGTAGAGCTGCCAACTTAACGATCCGAGACCGATTAAGACATAATGTTATCAGACAGACAGTGGGATCAACACCTTGTGCCACATTTATTGAAAGACAGAAGATCAAGTGGTTCGACCATCTGGTTAGAATGCAACACCATCAACTACCAGCACTGGCCCTACATCAAAGATCATCTGCGACGAGAGCAAGAGAACGCCCGAGAAGAAAATGGATTGACGATATCAAAGACAGTATACAATCACACGGAATGACACTATCCAGTGCCATCCATCGGACACTGGAACGCCATTTATTAGTCTCCACGACGCTTGGCGGCAAAAGTGGAAGATGATGATGATGATGAGAGGGTTTTAATCTGGTGTCTTTAAACGGAGAGAATACACTTTTTTCTTGGTATTGTTTGTCAGAAGAACTCCAGCATGTACACATGGGACACATTTAAGCCTTTAAACGTTAAGGGACATAATTAATAATGCTCTACAAACATTCATTAACCGGTGCACGCGTATAAGTTTTTCTTCTTTCGCCCAATTTTACCCAATGAGACATAAGCCCGCAAAAAACTCACCCCAAGCCCCTCCTATCTGTAGCTATTCCTGCAGCCCCGCCCACGTGGCCCCCGTGATGTTTATTCATGTTTATACTGCTCTTCTTTAAGAGTTTTAGGCGCTCCTGTTTCTTTTGTCCTTGGGATGCGCAGAATGGAAGGGGTGGAAATGTATGATAGAATCACCAAGAAGAAAACTAAACGCATGGCCGTGAATCAAGAGGTGAGACTAAGACACTGGAGCTAGATAGGACATACATAGAGGACACCTGAGGATAGTGTTAGTAGAAAGTCATCCCTCTGATACCCACAGGGCAACATAAATAAACAGAGGGCTAACAACATAGGACGAGGAGATTAGGAGACAGATGAATAACATGAGAGTGCATATGGTGAGACGAAGAGGGTGGTAAAGAATAGGAAGGCTTGGTGCGAGTTGCTAGCGGGTTTATGCTATATCGGGTTGGGTGGAAGTGGGGGGGGGGGGGAGACCAGAAGAGGGACTTTAGGGCTTTTGTAACTTTGATTTACTTACACACGTAGATGTGCTAGTGTGTGGGCAAGCAAAAAAAAAAAACGGTCACTTTTGTCCCAACTATACGTTGGCGGGAAACTGTGAATGAAGTGTGTCAGATAGCTTTCATACAGTGCCATATATGGTGAGTGAATGAGTAAGGCGGGCTGCACTGCTACAGATGTGGGCCGTGACGCGTGGACGAAGGTACTAGAATCTCTACTTCAGCTTAGGAATGTTGGTCCTTAGAATAAACAGGACACACCCATTCACCATACAGCGTGACGAATTTCCGTCGCATTCTGCGAGGCTTGCCACCGGTCTTTGATCTAATGTGTATATCAAATATAAGCCCTTAAGTTATGATTGAGTATATAATTATGCAAAATCCGTTATATACATATTTGATTTGTGCATAGATTATCAGATTAAACGCCAGATGCAATAGATTTAATATTATTTAAACAGCTAACCTTGTCCGAGCCCCAGTAAGACACGCCTTCGCCAGTACATGAACCAATGAAACGCCAGCCGGTGACGTCAAGGAAGCGGGGTTAGGTGAGGCTAACTTTGTGTCAACAGGGCCTTGTTTGTGCTGACTGTCCCAATTCGACCTGGGAACTTTGTCACCGGCAAATTCATTTAAATCCTGTCTCCCGACATCTGGAAAGACTTCGCCGAACAACACATTAACAATCAACTCGAGTTTTCATACCTCTTCACAATGGCATCCAGCAACAGAGCAACGAAAAGTGGAATAGCCTTGGATGCACAGAATAAGGTAATTTGGTTTTCTTTTCACTCATCAAGTGTCCTGGGATGATTAATCGTGTTAAGCGACTTCCCGAATCTGCCAATGGCTTATATACAGTAGTTTTCCTTATGCAACCCCTTTAATTTGATATATAATACAAGTTAATAATAACAGTCTCGCAACAGTCATAACATCTGATAGGAGGTGCCTTGAAGAGATTAGAACAAGAATCGCTATGGCAAAGGTAGCCTTTTGCAAAATGGAAAACATACTGACCAATAAAAACAGATGTCAATTGCAACGATAAACAGAGTGATGATGTGCTTCACAGAACCTGTTCGTTTGTATTGTTTTGAAGCCTGGACAATGATCAGGCAAGCTGAAAATCATCTGATAGCAATAGAAATGTGGTTTCTAAGGGAAATGCAAAGTATGTCATGGCAGACAGAAAAACCAATGATCACGTCCTGCAAGAAACAAATGAAAACCGTAAACTGATGAGAGAAATTAGATGTAGACAGTCAAAATTTTTTGGACAAGTTATGAGAAGAAATAAATGGGAGAACTTGGTGATAACTGGCCAGACTGAAGGGAAAAGAACAAGGGGAAGGCAGAGAAGTAAATACTTGTATTGCTTTGCCACGTGGTATGGTCAAGACAAGAACACTGAGTTGATCCACAACTCTGGTGATCGTGTGAGATGGCTAAACCATAACTGCTACCATATTAACAACTATTAAGTCATTCCTGTGACACACCCCTCCTACTTCCCACTTTTTGCCATCTAATTTTGTTTGATGCAAGCTTACTTTTTGTTTGGCACCGAGTCTGTTAAATTAACGTCATCTTTTGTTTCTCATCTGCCTGGGCTACAGCAGGCATGGGCGACCACTACTCTGCATTCCTCTCTGACATGTGATATGTTCACTAGCTATTGTTGCTTGTACTGTCCTGTTGTTGGTACTACTGTCCTGTTTTTGAAGCTGTCCACATACAGCTATGTCAAGATAGCTGGCTATTTTAGTTGATTAACTGGTTAAGATTTCTGAAAATAATTGAAACATATCTTGTCCGTACTGAAATCTTTCCACATACTGACTGAAAAATACACTCACTCAAACATTGCCAGAAGAAATGTATTGACAATTTTATCAAAGGGACGTTATTCGCAATTCTCAATAATTATTAATACTGACCGTTATTCGCAATTGCGACTGGTCTTTCGAGTAACGATCCAAAATTATTTATTGTAAAAAGTATCCCTTACAGGGCCTAATTAGGTGATTATGCTGATTCAAGGGCGATATTTTATTTGGCAAATGAAATTCACGTTAAACAAAGACATCTGTTGGATCCATGGATTCCGACACTCGATCACTCCGTCGCTGCCTGGGGGATACCCGCCCCCCTCCCCCATCGGCAGCTTCCGCAGATCCATAGAGCACACTTTATTCACAAGCTTTGAGTTTCTCAGTTCTATATTTTAGTTCATAACGTTTAATCTTTTTTTTATTATATCGCCTAATTAATTTCTGAGAAATGAAAATTAAAAAAAATCGCTTCCCAGGCAGGGTATCGAACCTAGGTCTCTCTGCGTGAGAGGCAGAGATACTTACCACTATGCTACTGAGGACACAATATTAGCTCAACAAAAATTAATAATATAGTCAAACACATGTCCCGATGATGTCATGTACGTCACGTGACCAGAAGCAATTGAGAAAAATGCTCAGTATTATTCGCAATTCGTTTGCGAATAATCACTTCGTTTATCAAATTGCAATGGTATCTGAATGACGACAAATAATGGCATTAGTGCACATACGAACAGTGACATAATGCTGGGGTTGATTGTGACATCTTGTAAAGAACATGCAACTAACTTAACTAACCAACAGATTGGGAAGAGTATGAGGGGAGAGGTAGATGTAGATCCTGGGCGAGTGTCACGAGTAGCTTCTAACTATACTGCCATACTAACAATCATTGTCTGGAAGAGGCCAGTGAAAGTAGAATATTGTACACAAATATAATGAGGAGAAAAACGATGATCTTTGGTCATGTGGTGAGAACAGAGGTATTGGAAGAATCGTGACCACTGCAAAGATCAGTGAAAGAACTGGCAAGGGCAGGCCGAGAGAAAAGGTGCTAGTTGGGCTTGGATGGTGGCATGGAGCCATGTCATCAGCAGAGTTGATCCAGGACACCAATGATCGAGATGTGTGGAGATACATGAACACCTACGACAGTAATGATAATGATGATGAGTGAGCCATGTCTTTTTGAATATCCAGATGTTCCAAGATTATCTGTAGTACAAAAGGAGGAGGGGAGTTCGGCTCTTGGGGAAGAGATGAGCTACTGGAAGAGAGATGGGCTCCTCAAGTAGATCTCCTGAATTGTGAACATACTGCTGACTGTTCGCTTACAATGGGTATTGACGGCAACTCTGGGTCATATTTAGTCGGCTGTGAGCTGTCATCCATGTACTGACATGACATATAGATGACATACACATGACATATACCAGACATATACGTGACATATACTGACATATGCAAGCGCCAATCTTACTCAATTACAATAAAAGTGCTTCTTCCTCTTCCACTTCTTCCTGCCTTGATTTCTTCCTTCCTCCTCCCTTTCATCCTCCTATGGTTTCTTCCACCATCTCTTTCTCCCTCTTTTCTTCCAGTATTGTCTGCTCTTCCTCCTCTCTTTTTCTCCTTCCTTCCTTCCTTCCTTCCCTCCTTCCTTCCTTCCTTCCTTCCTTCCTTCCTTCCTCCCTTCCTCCCTGCCTGCCTGCCTGCCTGCCTGCCTGCCTGCCTGCCTTCCTTCCTTCCTTCCTTCCTTCCTTCCTTTCTTCCTTCCTTCCTTCCTTCTCTCAATTCTTCGTTCCATTCTCCTGTCATTCTTGTATTATTATTATTATTAATATTATTATTATTATTATTATTATTATTATTATTATTATTATCATCATCATTATTATTACTCATGATCATTTGATTCATGATAGAGCTAGATACTATGTCAAACTGACCCCAAAAGAAAATTATGCAAACAACATAGCTAATTACTGCAATAGGATATTGTAATATAAATTAAAGCACGCATTATAGCTTGCAGCATTACCAATTACTGCTGCAATAATTATCTCTGCAGTTTACATAATGTCATATATGGCCGCTACCTATGTTGTGATGTGTTTGGGGATGACACCTGGTAACCTACTTATGTCACATGATGCAGTATAATGCACCTAATTTATGTGACAGATATTCCAAAAACAGCGCTTCTGTCATGTAAGTTGGCAATATTGTTGTTAAGGGTGTCATGCGGTTGGCATCACGATACAGATGAAACAGATGAGTCATGCTAGGAAGTGTGAGACAGCTCTCCG
>JACEFZ010024776.1:177500-237500 GCA_014155875.1 Cepaea nemoralis
TCGAGTTGGACACATGATCATTAAATTAGAGAGGTGTATGGCGAGGTGAGTTTTGAGTTCCCTCGGAATAGCAATACAATCACTTCTACTCTTGTTAAGTCAACACCCGACCATTATTCCATTAAATCTTCCTCGACACTCTATATGCGGAACTTGGAGTTTGATGACAGCTAGTCGGACACAGTTAAAACCAAACTAACATTCAGGAAATGATACGCACATATCACTCCAGAAGATAGGTTGTTAAACAAATGCTACCCAGTTTGTCATGATGTTATAGATGTATGGCCCAAGTAGTGGTGACGTTACACACAGCCACCCTAGTAGTTGTGACGTTACACACATACCACCCAAGTAGTGATGACAATACACATACCACCCAAGTAGTGGTGACAATACACATACCACCCAAGTAGTGGTGACAATACACATACCACCGAAGTAGTGGTGACATTACACACATACCACCCAAGTAGTGGTGACAATACACATGCCACCCAAGTAGTGGTGACAATACACATACCACCCAAGTAGTGGTGACATTACACACATACCACCCAAGTAGTGGTGACAATACACATACCACCCAAGTAGTGGTGACATTACACACATACCACCCAAGTAGTGGTGACAATACACATACCACCCAAGTAGTGGTGACAATACACATATCACCCAAGTAGTGGTGACATTACACACATACCACCCAAGTAGTGGTGACAATACACATGCCACCCAAGTAGTGGTGACAATACACATACCATCCAAGTAGTGGTGACAATACACATATCACCCAAGTAGTGGTGACAATACACATACCACCCAAGTAGTGGTGACAATACACATACCATCCAAGAAGTACAGACTTCCGTTTTTAGCTTCAGTATACCTCTGCAACACAGAGCAAGGCGCTGCCCATATTGACTTGAACCAGGGCAAGGTTGCACACGACTAGGTCACAGAGACACAAGAACCTGTTTTCCAGCCGTAGCCGTTACACATTTGCATATTATATTGTATTCTCAAGCTGCAGTCACTGTCCGACGTGCTTAGCGTCTAACATGACTTTCTTTCTGCCTCGTTCTGGTGTGCTTCATACAACTGGGACCAGGACAGGTGACTGCTTCACAATGGTACTGAGCTAGGGAGGGACGGTGGTCAGTGCGGTTGATGTGGTCAGCGTGGCCGGTGTGGATGTTTGAACTCGTGCTGTCAGTGCCTCTGGTGTCACATTTTTTAATTGTTGTCTTCGTGTCATCATTGTCTTGCCGGCTGGCGTGGGTGATCATGCTTCTTCACAAAATGCTATCTCTAATTCAATTCTTGTGTTAACTCCCTTTCGCGCAATGTCGCAAGACTAAGTTTCTCTAGCTGGGTTCCTCTTGACACAATCTGTCCGATTGTCACAGCATGTTCCAGACTTAGCTTTCCTCAAAATGTCCACATTGCTCAATTTGGCTGTCAGATGAATTTTCATCATCGTTCTATAAAACCCAAATTTCCAAGTCTTCTGGTGATCTTTTCGCCTGTTTACTAATTGTCCAGGATTCGCAGTCGTATGTTAAAACTGGTTCTATGTAACATGCAAGAATTCTTTTTCTAACTTCAAATGACAAGGACTGTTTGCGTAAAGTGTTCTTCATTTGATAGAATAAATAGAATCCTTTGATAGTCTTCTCAGAATGTGGCCAAAAACATGACGACTGCCTCTGTCTGAATATTGTGATGGATTGTCTTCGTGTCTAAGCCTCTTTAAATACATTCACATGACTCATTCTGGCTGTCCCAGGAATGTTCGGTATTCTTCCATACAAGCACGTTCCAAAAGCTTCAATTTATTTATGTGCTTGTTTACTCATTGTCCATGATTGACAGCCATATGTTGGGACTGGTTGTAATAAAAATCGACACTCTATTTTTTTAATCTTCACCGACAACACGAGTCTCCGTGGCCAAGTGTGTACACCGCCTAGCTCACGCTCCGAGAATTGTGGGTTCAATTCCGTCGTTCGGTTCATGGGTACACGTCTCTCGGTGACACATGGGGGTCGTCGCTGGAGCTACGGAGTTGGTGCTTTATGCGACGCTCTCTGCAGGTTGTCTTGTGGAAAGAGAGACAACCAAGTGAGATAACATCCGGTCCAATGAAGTCGGTCCTTTTGCCTTTTAAAACACTTTGAACCTCCATTGACAATGACACATATACTATATACATGTTATGTATAGCATTTAGCACTCCTTTTCTTTCCGCATTTGGCAGCATTTTATATGCACGCGTGCTTGACGATCCCCTTGAAATAAACCCAAGCAGACACAGGCTGTAACACATACCGCCTTTGGACTGCTCTTCAAATGTAAACTTCTACAATTATCCTTCAGCAAACTTTCAGTCGTTTCTACCCAGAATCCTCCACGCCACATCTCATTAACATTTCTGGCGTCGGGTAAACCCCTGTCTTCACAACCGCCCGATGTGGAAACTGCGTGAACATATCGTTGATGTTGCCTTCTGTTGACAGTGGATGCTGGATCAATCAGTGGCCGCATTGTTGGAATACTGCGATATGAATATTGCACGTGGCTAGCGTTTGCATGTGGACACACTTTACTAGTGCAGATAGATATGTGTGTTTATATAACATTTCTGCATAAATTGGTGTCAGGTCTTATCCAGACATGACTAATCTACTGTATGACTGTAGACGTTACTACATGCTTTCTGTTAGCGCCGAATGTTGGGCAGCGCTCACCAAACCTGACACCCCGCATTGTGCCAACGAATTCGAGCGGAGGAGCGCAACTTGGAAGGTACACGCCTTATCCTGGTGCGAGAAAATACAACTATATTGGCAGGTCCAGATCTATACCTTTTGGTAGTGGGATCACATCTACGCCTTTGACTAGTAGTTTGAGATCTATACATTTGGCTTGTGGGTTGAGATCTATGCATTTGACTGGCAGGTTCAGATCTATACATTGACTGGTAGGTTCAGATTTAAACGTTTACTTGTGGATTCAGATCAGCGCTTAACTTAGTAGGTTCAGATCTATACGTTTACTTGTGAGTTCAGACCTATACGTTTACATGTGAAATAAGATCTATACGTTTACTGGTGAGTTCATATCTATACGTTTAATTGTGAGTTCAGATGTATACATTTACTACTGGGTTCAGAACTATACGTTTTCTAGTGGGTTCAGATCTATATCTTCTCCTAGTGGGTTCAGATGTACACGATCTGATAGCTAGTCGACTGCAAATCTGGCGGGAAATCTGTATGTCCCAAGAACAGACTGCAATTAACCACACCCTGCTCCGCACATTATAGTCCACAGCTGCAAAAATGCACCCAACTAACCATCCTTGCCACATGAATTCAAAGCTAGCCATTGCATTCTGTCAAACCACTATTTACACTCACACAAATTCATTTCTAAAACGCGAAGATTAAACCCATCTGTGGACAAAGTCTTGATTTCACCCGGCTTTCATTGAATGTATAATGTGCGCCTGTTTGGCGACGTGGCTTCACCAAAAGGGCATGTTTAGCTACGTACATTTCCTTATTTGCATTTGCTTTCACGCGGAAGGTTTTTTCCCCCGAGAAGGCAAACAGGGACACAGCGCAGGGTGGCACTTAAAACCACCAGAAATAGCTAACGAGCTCTAGGATGTGTAGTGGCTGTGTGTGACACAGGTAGCGATAGTGTGAACAGGTATAGATAGTGTCACAAGGTATAGATAGTGTCACACAGGTAGAGATAGTGTCACACAGGTAGAGATAGTGTCACACAGGTAGAGATAGTGTCACACAGGTATAGATAGTGTCACACAGGTAGCGACAATATCACACAGGTAGCGATAGTGTGAACAGGTATAGATAGTGTCACACAGGTATAGATAGTGTCACACAGGTATAGATAGTGTCACACAGGTAGAGATAGTGTCACACAGGTATAGATAGTGTCACACAGGTAGAGATAGTGTCACATAGGTAGCGACAATATCACACAGGTAGCGATAGTGTGAACAGGTATAGATAGTGTCACACAGGTAGAGATAGTGTCACACAGGTAGAGATAGTGTCACACAGGTAGAGATAGTGTCACACAGGTAGAGATAGTGTCACACAGGTAGAGATAGTGTCACATAGGTAGCGACAATATCACACAGGTAGCACACGACAATATCACACAGGTAGCGACAACATCACACAGGTAGCACACGACAATATCACACAGGTAGCACACGACAATATCACACAGGTAGCGACAACATCACACAGGTAGCGACAACATCACACAGGTAGCGACAATATCACACAGAGAGCCACAACTTTCACACGTAAAGCGATAATACCACACATATAATGACAATGCCACACAGGTAACAACCATATTACTCAGATAGCCACAATATCACACAGGTAACCAAATCTCTCACACAGAAAGCAATAATCCCACACATACAGTACATGTCACACGGGTAGCCACAATATCACACAGGTGGCCACATCTCACACATGGGTAGCCACAACTCACATACAGGTAGCCACAACTCACACACAAGTAGCCACAACTCACACACAGGAGGCAAAAATGCTACACAAACAGAGCATGTCAGGCAGGTATAAGCCTAGAACATCACAAACAGACAATAGCACACATCTGTAGACTATCCCGGAGTCTCCGCGACTAAATAGCTACGCTGCCTGCCTCGTCTTGCGAAGGTTTGGGTTCGATCCCGGCCTACGTCGTTAGGTTTACCAGTGCAGTTTTCACTGAGACTCCCGCGGCTCGTCGCTGGAGCTACGGAGTTCGTGCTTTGTGCGACGCTTTCGGTAGGCCGCCTGCGGAAAGAAAACCAGCCGTTTAGGGTAAAACTCGGCGCAATGAAGGCGACCCTCTACCTTTAAACTGTTTATAAATACTATCTTTACCTTTGCCAGAGCAACGAGAATGGCGTCAGCTATATGTATAGTTTGCAGTCAAAGAATCGATTCACACCGACATACTTACAGTTGAACCACCTGTGACATACTAATAGCCCTTATACGCATCCCCCCTCCCCACATTACTCACCATATTGTCACATAAACATATCTGTATCGTTTATGCATAATTGATTGGTTGCTAGGAAACCACTTGTAACATATGTACACCGCCATTGTTGGCCCATATGCGGGAATGCACTATCCACGGCCATATTTGTCATGGGGAAAAATGGTTTTGGTTCATAGCGTTGTTTTAGCCGTCAGAGGGCAGAATGTAGTTTACAATGAGCTTGAGGCATTTAATATCTGTCATCATTAAAGCAAATATATGGTTACTGAAGTCAGCTGCGGGCCATTTAGCAACAAGTCTTATTGTGTTAATTTTCACAATGGTGGGATCGTCGGAAATTCTGAGAGCAAGAGCAAGCTCTCTCAAGTTATAGGTCAGTTGCAGAAAGTCGCTCTCATCAAGGAGCGCCCAGAAATCTCTCCCTGTCTGGCCATTTCTCCAGCCTCATGCACTCTCATTATCCATGTCTGACCATTTCTCCAGCCTCATGCACCTTCATTATCCCTATCTGGCCATTTATCCCGTCTCATGCACCCTCATCCTCACTGTCTTCTGTAGCCCAAAGACCTAGCTGTCCACAGTGATTTTGTCAGGTAAATGCCTAGAAAATCACACACAGCCGGGTAAAATGTTGGGGTTAATTGCGACTTCCTGTAGAAGGACGTGCAGCAGATTGTTGCGGTTCAGACGGCTGGGAGACTGCGAGTTGTTGGTAACTCTCACGTCCGTTGCGCTGACGTTATGATCAACTCTCACGTTCATTGCGCTGACGTTATGATCGTCTGAACAGGTCCTGTATCTATCCGAGGGAGGTTGGCAAACTGAGCGTCCCCTCAACCCGGTTTTGAAATGATATCTATGGAAACTGTGTCGATGTGCTTCCCTGCCCTAATGTTATCTATGGAAACTGTGTCGATGTGCTTCCCTGCCCTAATGTTATCTATGGAAACTGTGTCGATGTGCTTCCCTGCCCTAATGTTATCTATGGAAACTGTGTCGATGTGCTTCCCTGTCCTAATCCGAGCTGAGAAACCAGCGGGATGTGGGACATCTGTTTTGGAACTTCACAACAACAAAGGGTCATTTCCACCTTTGAGGAGATGGTCAGGCTGGGGATCCAGTGTCTGGATTAGCTTTAAGGTCTTGACGTATGTAAGATCCGAGCCTCGTCTTGCCAGAGCGGCGTTTCACCTTGCGCGTTAAAAACTCCGTCGCGACCCTCTGTGGGTGAGCTTTGGCAGAAGACAAGATCGCTAATGATGGATTCTTGGCAATGGAAGAGATCCTATACACATTGGTCCACAGCGAAGGAAACCTCTCATATGAGACTGGTCCAGATATATCAACTGCCAAGCCACCACATCGCCGATTAATCGTATGAACTGATCAGTTCCCTTCCTCACGAGATTTCAAGAAAACTTCCATAAAATTGTGAAAATAACCCCAAGCCCGCATTTTGCCGGGACTTTTCAGGGAAACAAAAGATAGTGAGACTGTCACCTGCCCGGGAATGTACGGGAAGCAAAGGATAGTGAGACTGTCACCTGCCCGGGAATGTACGGGAAGCAAAGGATAGTGAGACTGTCACCTGCCATTAATGTTGTAGGAGGCCAATAAGGAGGGTTGGCGTTAGACTGGGTTTCTCATTCCATATAAAACATTAGCTGCGAAACCCACCCACTCATGACATAGTCTAGGAGGCCTAGGCGTGAAGTGACTGTGAGCATATCCTTCAGTGGGAGCGGAAAGGCAGCTGAAGCAGGTCGGACTCTGAGTTACCCTGGTCGGGAAAATCCTGAGGATTCTGGTATTGACCGCCTGGCCGACTCGTTTGGTCAGCTAGCGAAGTAACTACTGTTCCATCACGGCTTGTTTTTCTTGTTGACTTCAGTTAATACTCGCCGATTCCCTTGTCTCATCATTTCCTCTTTGCCTTCTTTATTTACGAGTCATCCTCACACCTCATTTGATAAATCAATGACCCCGTATCTGAGTGTGAATTGTATTACATTTCCCCTCAGGATATTCGATGGCCCATTTCAACTATAATGTGTTCAAGGACCACACAAGGGAGTCCCCATAGCCAAGTGGTTACGGTTAAGCGGTGGAAGGTAGTGTGTTCGATTCGGGGCTACGTCGCTCCCTTCACGAGTGTAATTTTTTTAAGACTCCTGGGGGGTCATCGCTGGAGCTAGGAGTTCTTGCTTTGTGCTATGATTTTAGCAGACCGCCCTTTGGAAAGAGACCCAGACATATGGGATAAAACCCGGGGCAATGAAGTCGATCCTCTTTGTCTGTTAGAAACACTTGTTTAAAATCACAACAACAAAGCCAACAGAAACATGTGGAAGAACAAGAAAACACAGTTATGTTTAATTTTCTTACTCGTTACCTACCGCTGGCATCTGTGTTGTGGGAAAATAAAGAAAACGGATGTTGCAACAGTCATAACATCTGATGGGAGATGCCTTGAAGAGATGCCTTTTGCAAAATGGAAAACATACTGACCAATTAAAAGATGTTATTTGCAACGAGAAAAAAAGAGTGTTTCAGTGCTACATAGAACCTGTACTTTAGTATGGATGTGAAGCGTAGGCAATTAGCTAACAGGCTGAAAAAATCTAATGGCTGTGGAAATGTGGTTTCTGAGGAAAATGCATAGAATACCATGGGCAGACAGAAAAACATCAATGACCAAGTCCTACAAGAAACGAATGAAAACCATAAACTGATTAGAGAAAGTAGACGTAGACAATCAAAGATTTTTGGACATGTTATGAGAAGAAATAAATTGGAGAACTTGGTGACAGCTGGCAAGATCGAGGGGAACAGAACTAGGGGAAGGTAGAGAAGTCAATATCTAGATGGCTTGACCACGTGGCATGGTCAAGACAAGACACTGACCTGATACACGACTCTGGTGATCGAGTGAAATGGCGAATCGTGACAGCCCACACTTACCGGCATGGCACATGATGGATGGATGGGTGGATCTTGCAACTCAAGTGGCCAGATTTCTTTAGCATATTCTGAGCAAATTTAAAAAGTAAGAACACTTATAACGCGATGTTTGCACACCAGAGGGAAAGCCAATCACACACAACGTATTTGGAACTGAATGCGTTCCGGCGACGCCTCTATCACAATTCCTATACGAGAAGAACCATTCAGATCATAACCATAAATCGTGCTAGGCCTGGCAGATCTATCCCAGCAGCGTCTCAGCTCGTTGCCTTGACGTGGTTTATGATTGTGCGCTGAACAAAAGTGCGTTTGTTTACTTGCTATGTTTGCTGGCGATGTCTATCTATAGCCATGATTTCAGTGGTGGGGTTTGGGCGACACAAGTGGTGGGTGACTCATCCACGCAGCCGTGTCTACGTGGTTTGTTTTATAAAGCTGGCGTGTGGAAAGTAGTTGCTTAGCTAAACACTTGTTATTGTCTCTGAGATTAGCAACCTGCTTTATAGAACAACATACATACAGGTTGAGTTGAGGTGTTGAGATGAGCTAAGAACTGACATCACTGGATTCATGACATTCCCATACGCGCCCCGTCCCCTCGTTCAACAGCCAGTGAAGAGTCACACTACTAATAATTCTCACCGCTATTTGATATTTGGTTTAAACAGCAAGAAGGTCGACCTCATCGCACCGGGACTTATCCCATAAGGTTCTTTTTCTTTCCACAGGGCGGCCTGCCGAAAGTCTCCCACAAAGCAGGACCTGTATAGCTCCGAGAAAATTGCACTCGTCAAACCAAACGACGTAGGCCGGAGTCGAACCTTAGGGGTGCCAGGCAGGCGGCGCAACCAGTTGGCCACGGCGACTCCCACAGCAACATACATCCTATACTTGAGTTTCCTCTCCTTCTTCATGTAGCAGATGCTCTCAGTACATTTCTCTGACCAACTCCTGCCGAACAGACTCGATCTTTGGCCAGTCTCCAGACATTTTACTGCCCCAGTTGTCGGCAATGTCCCGTGTGCAGCGTCGTTCTGATCGAACCCTACCTCCTCCTCTAGGGACCAATGCTTCCATCACTGTTTTTCTATGGCCCTGTGACGGCCAAATTATTTCAGTGTCCAGACATGGTGCTGTTTACGTAACAGTTCTTTTCACTATTCAGATCTTGTGGGTTGTCCGTATTCTGTCTTCTACTTAGTCCATGACAATCTAACAACTTTTCTGTCGTATTTCAGCTCAAAAGTCCCGATTTTGTTCGCTAGTTGTTGTGAAATGGTCCATGACTCGCATCTATATGCTGCCACTGGAAAGGTGTATGTCCTCACAATGTCTGGCATTCGTGTCTTTGCTGGTGTGGTGTCTCAGGACCATAATGCTGTTTAATCTCTGCATTGCTGTGTCAAGTCTGTGGCTTACTTCTGCTGAACAGTCCCATGTTTGTTGACTATGTAGCCAAGATATTCAATTTTTGGGACATTAGCGGTGTCTTCATACAGAAAAGAAAAAATGCATCCATACGACAAGATCTAAATATTGGAGAAGGTTGGCTACTAAAAACGATAAAACAAAGAAAATTTAAATATTTTGGTATCTTGAAATGCCATGCAAGTTTGGAGAGAACAATCATGGAGGGGTATATGCCCGGGAAGAGAGGGAGAGGAAATCCAAAACGAAGATGGGTGCAGGGTGTGGCTGGTGATCTCCAAATGGATGTAGCGGACTCGGTACATCTTGCTTATGACCGAGACGTTTTCCGGGCGGCTGTTATAGGAGCGAAGTTCTGCAAAGGACATTCTACTGAATGAATGAATGAATGAATGAATGAATGAATGAATGAGTAGTGTCTTCATTGTTGATCGCAGCTTTCGATTGACAATGTTGTTTTGTGTTTGAAGGTCTCTGTGTCTTTTGACAGACGTCTTAAACGCTTCTACGAGATAATCCGTGTAGGCTGTTTGTGAGAGGGGAATTGTATCATTTGGAAATCAGAGTCATGGAATTGGATTTCCACCAGTTATGGTCGTATCAAACGTGTTTAAGATCTATTTTGTGTGTGTGTGGGGGGGGGGGGGGCGTTTCTCATTGCGCGTTCTACGTAGACTGGTGCAGTTATGAGAAGAGAATGAAGAAGACTTTGTCAAGTGGGTGACATCAATTAGAAAATAAGATCGCTACGTTGGGTCTTAGTTAGATACGGCTGAGCTACCGTATGACAGTAGACGGTACTACCTGCTTTTTGTTGGCGCCAAATGTTGGGCGGCGCTTACCAAAACCAGATTGTGCCAACGGCTTCAGGTGAAGATGCGCAATTGTTAGGGTAGACGCCTTATCCTAGTGGGAGACAACGCAGCCTAAAGACTACATGTTCGAACAGGGCCCACCAGACCTTAAGCCTTGGTCGGCAAATGGTCTAGAGATCGAAGCTCCGACAGGCGGACAGTTACAGCATTGCATTGCTGATCCGGCAGCTTCTGCAGCTGGTCATGTTCCAGGTGTATTGGTGTCACCTTTCCTCTGGAGTAAACTAGGCAAGCCGAGAAAGGGATCATGCTACATGGACAACACATGGTCTCTACAATTCAGCCCAGGCTTTGTGCTATGGAGAGGTATAACTCCATCCCTGATCCCCCCTATGGGTTGTAGTTATTATCCCTTTTTTGAAGCACAATGTAACAAACTATTGTCTGTCAATACGGCAAGGTACCAGAGAGTCAGAAATAAGATCATAAACAGGATTGGATGTGGATGATATCAGTAGAAGAACACCATGGGAGTACATACCACCAACGTCTACTGTATACTGGCCACATATATACCACAACGTCTACTGTATACTGGCCACATATATACCACCAACGTCTACTGTATACTGGCCACATATATACCACAACGTCTACTGTATACTGGCCACATATATACCACAACGTCTACTGTATACTGGCCACATATATACCACAACGTCTACTGTATACTGGCCACATATATACCACAACGTCTACTGTATACTGGCCACATATATACCACAACGTCTACTGTATACTGGCCACATATATACCACAACGTCTACTGTATACTGGCCACATATATACCACAACGTCTACTGTATACTGGCCACATATATACCACAACGTCTACTGTATACTGACCACATATATACCACAACGTCTACTGTATACTGGCCACATATATACCACCAACGTCTACTGTATACTGGCCACATACATACCACCAACGTCTACTGTATACTGGCCACATATATACCCCAACGTCTACTGTATACTGGCCACATACATACCACCAACGTCTACTGTATACTGGCCACATATATACCACAACGTCTACTGTATACTGGCCACATACATACCACCAACGTCTACTGTATACTGGCCACATATATACCCCAACGTCTACTGTATACTGGCCACATATATACCACAACGTCTACTGTATACTGGCCACATATATACCACAACGTCTACTGTATACTGGCCACATACATACCACCAACGTCTACTGTATACTGGCCACATATATACCCCAACGTCTACTGTATACTGGCCACATATATACCACAACGTCTACTGTATACTGGCCACATATATACCACAACGTCTACTGTATACTGGCCACATATATACCACCAACGTCTACTGTATACTGGCCACATATATACCACAACGTCTACTGTATACTGGCCACATATATACCACAACGTCTACTGTATACTGGCCACATATATACCACAACGTCTACTGTATACTGACCACATATATACCACAACGTCTACTGTATACTGGCCACATATATACCACCAACGTCTACTGTATACTGGCCACATACATACCACCAACGTCTACTGTATACTGGCCACATATATACCCCAACGTCTACTGTATACTGGCCACATACATACCACCAACGTCTACTGTATACTGGCCACATATATACCACAACGTCTACTGTATACTGGCCACATACATACCACCAACGTCTACTGTATACTGGCCACATATATACCCCAACGTCTACTGTATACTGGCCACATACATACCACCAACGTCTACTGTATACTGGCCACATATATACCCCAACGTCTACTGTATACTGGCCACATACATACCACCAACGTCTACTGTATACTGACCACATATATACCACAACGTCTACTGTATACTGGCCACATATATACCACAACGTCTACTGTATACTGACCACATATATACCCCAACGTCTACTGTATACTGGCCACATATATACCACCAACGTCTACTGTATACTGGCCACATACATACCACCAACGTCTACTGTATACTGGCCACATATATACCACAACGTCTACTGTATACTGGCCACATATATACCCCAACGTCTACTGTATACTGGCCACATATATACCACAACGTCTACTGTATACTGGCCACATATATACCACAACGTCTACTGTATACTGACCACATATATACCCCAACGTCTACTATGTACTGGCCACATATATACCACAACGTCTATAGTATGCTAGCCACTTGACTACTACAACCACTGTCTGTCGTTAGCTATCCAATGTAGCTATGTCCATGTCCTTGCCATATTATTTATCCATCTCTGCTTCTCGTCTCCGTAATTTTTAATGTCTTCCTCTATTTCTATTGCCTTGTGATTTCCAGAATAAGGCCTTTCTAGTTATACAATTCTCAGGTTTTCTCAATGTATGGCCCGTCTAGCGCCAGTGTCTTGTCTTCAGCTCTTGATTCACTGGTCTTTGTCTAATTCTCTCCGTCAGCTCTTGATTCATTGGTCTTTGTCTAATTCTCTCGGTCAGCTCTTGATTCACTGGTCTTTGTCTAATTCTCTCCGTGAGCTCCTGATTCACTGGTCTTTGTCTAATTCTCTCCGTCAGCTCTTGATTCACTGGTCTTTGTCTAATTCTCTCCGTCAGTTCTTGATTCACTGGTCTTTGTCTAATTCTCTCCGTGAGCTCCTGATTCACTGGTCTTTGTCTAATTCTCTCCGTTAGCTCTTGATTCACTGGTCTTTGTCTAATTCTCTCCGTCAGCTCTTGATTCACTGGTCTTTTCTAGTTCTCTCCGTGAGCTCCTGATTCACTGGTCTTTGTCTAGTTCTCTCCGTCAGCTCTTGATTCACTGGTCTTTGTCTAATTCTCTCCGTCAGCTCTTGATTCACTGGTCTTTGTCTAATTCTCTCCGTCAGCTCCTGATTCACTGGTCTTTGTCTAATTCTCTCCGTCAGCTCCACATGTTTTTTTTTCCCCCCAGTTATTTTGATACATTTTAATTTATTAGACACTTGACATGTAATTATTTCACAGTGAGTTGTGGTTTGTAAATACAGGGGGACAATTCTTGTCTTTCCTTGCAGATGTGGTTTGTAAATACAGGGGGACAATTCTTGTCTTTCCTTGCAGATGTGGTTTGTAAATACAGGGGGACAATTCTTTTCTTTCCTTGCAGATGAACGCCAAATGGGAGCCGGAGCGAGCCAAAGTTGCCGTAGAATGGATCGGCCAGAGAATAGGCAAGCCGCTGACCACAGACGGGTCCCCCGAGCACTGCCACGAGTTGCTTTTTGATGGTCAAATTCTGGGGCAGTAAGCAAGGCTCTTCGTGTGTTTGTTAGCTGTTTCAAAGCCAAAATATAATATATCGCCAAATGTGACCCGCCTCCTCCCCCAGGATGTTTCAGAGTGTGTGGTCTTATCCATTCAGCCATGCTGACTTTCATCACCATATCTTTCACACACAAGTGGTCAGCGTGGCCGAATGGATCAGAGCACGTGTACTTAAACATCCGCTGAAGTAAGGGGTTCAATCCCTACACCGGTTAGTTGGACTGAAATGGTGGCTTCTTGTCCTTGACTCGGGGACGTAAATTACAAGTGCCTCTAAAGTCGAAGTGGGTTTGCCTGATGGCGAGGGACACTGGAAATAGGTAAAGCTAGCCCACATGTCAGAAAGCAGTCAAGTTCTACTAGAAGTAGTCAGTGTGTACTACACTTAAGTTCAAAGTGAGCAAATGCAAATACAAAATATCTTTCACACAATTGTTAACATACTTGATGATGATGATGTGTGTGTGTGTGTGTGTGTGTGTGTGTGTGTGTGTGTGCGCGTGCATGGCTGTATGTATGTAGGTAGATACCATGTGACTAGATGAGCATGAGTGCATATTTTATGTAAGTGTGTGTGTGTGTGTGTGTGCGCGCGCGCGCGCGTGCCTAACAACATCCTTGTCTCCTTATAATATTATGTACCATCATGTGATAATTATGTTCAAAGATTAGCTAATATACTTTATCATTAGTTTTATAATCACATATATTCATAGATCAGCTAATATAATGTTATCATGATGTTTACAGTCAAGTCAGTTCACATCTCCTCTACAATCATATATTACAGATTAGTTAACATAATTGATCGCTGAGCTAACATTCACATAAATTTACTAGTTAGCTACCATAACATTATTATTATACTTACAATCACATAAATTCACACATTACATTAACGTAATGTTATAACTATGTTTACATTCATGTAAATCCAGAAATTAGTTAATATCATATCTTGATATTCACAATCATCTAAATTCACAGATTAACTAACATCATATCATTTTATTTACAATCATGTAAATTCACCGATTAAATAACACCGTATCATTATGTTTTCAGTCACATAAATTCACAGATTAGCTAACATAATATATTTACAATATGTACATTCAAAGATTAGCTAACATAACATTATTATATTTACAATATGTAAATTCACAGATTAACTAACTGGATAAAACCTGGGACAATTCCGGAGTCGAAGTTGACAACCGTTCAGAAGTTGGCATTCAAGCGCATGGAGTTGATTGGCATGTTCCTGAACTGCATCGATGAATCTAACGGCGGGCTGGTCAAGAAGGACGAACTCTTTCAAACCGTTGACCTGTACGAAAAGGTTAACATGTGCCAGGTGATCCTGACAATCGAAGCTCTCGGCAGACGTGTAAGTGTATATCTTTCTGTCCGTTTTCTGATTTTCTGAGTGAAAATGTAATTATTTAAGTCTTAAGCTTGATGGGTGATAGACGAAGGTTGGTGGATAGTGTTTAGGGTAGGAGAACCTGGCATATGATACGATAACATCTAGTCTGAGAATGGAGGTGAAGTCATTCCGCTGGTTGGTGGACAAACAGCACATGCATGTCGTGATTGTAATGGATTCACAAAGTATGATGAAAAAGGTGAAGACAGTCATGCTTCTGGCAGAGTTGCAGTTTTCAGTTCAACAATCAAAAATGGAGAGCATCTTTTGGATTTCCCCCCAGGACATGCTGGTGTGGTGGGAAACGAGCAGGCGGACAGATTGGCTGGGTCTGCAACCGCTGGGTGGGGTATTGTTGCATGATACGGCAGACGTGGTTGAGCTCTTTGGGGTCGTGTGCATAGAGCAGAAGAACAGATAGATCATCATGGCCTGGAGAGAATTGTGCTGCAGGGAGTGACCAGAGGATCTGGTCGACACTTAAAACTCCGAGGAAAGGCCAGACGGACACATAATCAAACGGCTAATAGCACCATCACTACTGGAACTCTTTGCTGGCTGTTGCAAATGAGGACGGAGCACATTCCAATTGTTATAATGTCGGCTGACTCATCTCAGCTCTTGCTTTGTATGCTTGCTTGGTATATATATATATATATATATATATATATATATATATATATATATATATATATATATATATATAAAATGTTGTTTATTTATTTATGATCTTTATTTGCGTTTGGTATTATTTATTTGCCGGCTCCGTGGCGAAGGTGTTATAGACGTAGTTCGTAATTCTGCATACCTGCGTTCGAAACGCAGCCGCGAGTGATTTGGAAGCAGACTGCCCTGCGTTGGTGTTTTACAAAATGATATGGGTGCCGGTAGTTCAGAAAACAATGGCAAATTACTGAACGTAAACTTGCTAAGAGATCACAACAGCAAAAAAAAAATGATATTGACTGCGACGTCCTGTAAAGGATATGCAACAAACTATTATTTATTTACTTTTGTAAGGCCTCTTAGTCCCACTATGTGCCTTTCGGCCTATTGTGGTCCACCTAGGTTCATCTGCCAGTGTTAGTGGACAGTGATTTTGTGATTCGAGTTTGCAGTTTGGAGGACTGCCCTTGCACCCTGGCCAGATCAAGTGCACATACATTTACACTGTGATCTTAGCTCAACGGCGAGACGCGACCTCTATTAATTATTTACTTATCCGTTGTTTATTTTTTTTATCCTATTGTTTAGTCAAATAAGCTGTTGCTAACTTCTTTCATTTCCTGACTTCTGCTTTGTCTATTTGGTTCTATTCTTCATAGTACTAAAATCACCGCAATCATTTGCTGGTGTTGTATTTGTGTAACTATGTACACTTTTCTTTCATTCTATTGTTTATTTTACTTCTATATTGTTTCAGTATTACTACTGCTATTTCTTTACGTTCTCTAGTTGTTTGTGTACTTGTGTTTAAATTATATTCTTTATCCTCTTTCTTCACATGATTGTCACATCATTACATCTGTTGGTTTATATCTTTTACAAAAAATACACTTATTTGTCTCTGCTAGGTGAAGATGAAGAAGAGGAGAAAGAAAATTAATAGTTAACAAAAGGAAATATTACTGTATATCTTTTCTTCTAATGTTTCAGTTGCTAACAATAGGGCGGGAAGGTTTCGGAAAAGCAGAATCCAAGGGACAGCAACATGAATGGACAGACGAACAGTTGAACGCTGGGAAAGGTATTATTGGATTGCAGATGGGCTCCAACAAAGGGGCATCACAGGCTGGGCAGAATTTTGGCAAATCTCGCGATATTATGTCTTGAAGTTTGTCTTCTTCGAAATCCCTTACAGGGGATTCGGTCATATATTGATGTTTGCTTATATGACATTTTCTAATGCTCTATCTGGCACAGCTAGACTTGCACTGCATCATCCGTTTCATTGTACAAACATGCCAACCTTATATAGGTGTCAATCAACATAGTTCACAAATAAATATTATCATCATCTGCTTGCAGTTATCAACACATGTTGATATTCATTGTTTTCTCTCTTAACTGATCAGTGGCGATTGATAATATATCGCTGCATGTGATCTCCTATTTAGACATAAGGACAATATATCGCCATTCTAGGGTCATTGTATTATTTGTTTTGTTTCGTGGTAACTTCTGAAATCTTAAAGCTCAGTGAGCAGACATTTACATTATAATACTTGTTCATTTGAGTGTGCGCCATGGTAGGTCCAAACCTACTTTTTGTTTGGCACAAAGTCAACTAAAACAGTTGTGGTATCTTTGATATCATGCGTCACATTTGGTCTGTGGCACTATACGGCTGAAACATGGGTTCTGGCTAAAAGGCATGGACAAACGATTTTGAGGTGTGGTTTTGTTGCAAAATGTAAATGGTGAGCTGGACACGGGGGAAGTCAAATAAATAAGCCAATTAAACAACTAATATAAAATATACATACGTGCAATTCTTCCTGGCTTGCTCAGAACATGGCAGTCTGTCCGGGGGGGGGGGGGGGGGGGGTGAAGAAAACAAGAGGGTGTCCAAGATACAACACGATACAACTACAATCTACTCAGAACTCATAAGAGTACCTGTAAAATTGTGCAACATTGTATGGTATTCCCATATGTATGTGATATTATGATGACAAAAAGAAGGCGAGAGAGGGGGGGGGGTGGAGGTGAGGGAGAGATGAGAGGGACAGAAAGAGGTGGATTTGGTTCCTTTCCTTTGTGAAAACGATTACTAATTATAAATCACTGTGTCGCCTATAGTCCAGGTTTTTGAACTTTTAAGTGTAAAAATGTCTTCTGAGGTCGGCGTCCTTAGGTGTTATGGCGGTTTGGAAAACTATTTCCCGATGGCCACATATAGATATTACGAGCGTGCAGAAATCTTCTGGGCACCCGTTGACCTTTGATTTCCAAAATGGCTTCCAGTCCCTAGTTCCGTAGTGCCTAGTAAAAGCTGAAGACGTGTAATTAGGTTAGAATGATGTTTCATATTTACTCTGAAGGAAGCCAACAACCCAGAGATCCGACACGAAGGTACCGACGGCCTATGCAGAAGAACAAAATAGAATGGCTCCATTTACTACAAGCATCAATCCTCACTTGTTCTGTTGTAATCATCATCATCATCATCATCATCTTCCACTTCTGCCGTCAAATTCCAGTAAAATGTGTCCATGTTTTGTAGCTGCTGAATGAATCGTGGGTATACTGGTTCTAAGCAGCCATGTTTGTAAAATGAATCTATCAATAAATGCTTATTTCGAATATTGTCCTTATGATTTCTTGAGTTTGCATTTGTAGAAGACCTATTATGTTATGGTGTGTCATGTCATGTTATGTAATGTTATGGTATGCTATCATCTGGCGGAGTTGCTAGAATGCCAGGCTTCCATTTGGGAGATTCGGGTTCGACTTCTTGGCAAGGTGTGGATTTTTTTCTATTGCAGAAAAAAGAAAACACTAACCTGCACAGTTCGCGGCGACAGCACTAGCCAGGCGGCCTTAATTCCTCAGGCTCAAGACCCCCCTTGTCCTACACGGCAAGATCCTCCAGGCAGTAATGTCATTTATTGTTTATGTTATATTTTCTCTAACAACATTCTGCACTCCGGGTATTCCCATGAGTGCTCAGTCCTCCACTGTTGCAGCCATCTCAAAGTATCTCTCTACTCACTGTTCCCATGAGGAGTTTGTCTCGTTTGTGTGTTTTGTGTAAGTGGAAAGAGAGAAACAACAGAAGTGAAGTATATCAGGGGAAATAAGGACATGAAAGCAAAAACGAAGAATAAACAGTAAAGAAACAGCAGACGAAGTGAAAATTCACAACAGTTAAATATTGAATTAGTAACGAAACAGCAGCAGAAGTCAAGAGAAAACAGCAGAAGTAAAGAAAGAGCAGCAACAGTAAAAAAAACAACAGAAGTAAAGAGAAAACAATAGATGTAAAAAGAAAACGGTATAGAGAAATACAGAAAAAACAACATAAATAAAGAGAAAATTGTAGAAATAAAGAGAAAACAACAAGCGTAAAAATAAAATATTAAAAGTAAAGAGAAAACAGCAATCATAAATACAGAGAAAAGAGTAGAAGTAAAGACAGAAGCAATGATAAAACAGCAGAAGATAAAACAGAAAAAAAAGTAAAGAGAAAACAGCAGACGTAAAAAAAAAAAAAGCAGAAGTACAAAGAAAACAGTCCAGCAGAAAACAGCCATTCGCTGCATATTGCTTCACGATGAACTGCTGAGCACATTTTTTTATGACGTCATGTGCTTAATTTTTCACTGTTGTTCTACCTACAAAGTGTAGTGAGACTTTATAAACACCCGGCAGATAACACAGTAAAAGTAAAGAGAAAACAGCAAAAGTAAAGAAAGAATAGCAGAAGTAAAGAAGCATAGCAACAGTAAAGAGAAAACCAGCAACATTGGAAGCATTACAGTGTCCATGAAGACACAGCACAAGTAAATAACGAGCATTTGGAGTCAATACGCAAAAATCAACACCACCGACATGAGAAACCTGAGAAGAGATGCCAACTTAACTATCCGAAATATCAACTGGGGAACCCATGAGACCACCAAGATAGGTTATAAATAAACACACATGCATTATTTGACGCTCACAGAAGTAGAAGCAAGAAGTAGAGAACTAGACAACATACAAATAGAAAGTTATAGCTACCCACTGGGATTCCAACCTGTCACCTCCAGTTGTAACAACGAGGCTCTGTCGTCATTCGGATGTGACAGTGGGATCAACACCTGTGCCACACACATTGAAAGGCAGAAGATCAAATGATTCGGCCATCTCGTTAGAGTGCAACACAATCAACTATCATCACTGGCCTTACTTCAAAGAAGATATGACACGAGAGCAAAGGGACGTCAGAGAAGAATATAGATTGACAAGAAGAAAGACATTGTACAGTCACACAGAATGACACTATCCAGTGCCACCCACCTGGCGCCAAAACACCAATTATTCCTCCCCACGAGGCTACACGGCAAAAGTGGAAGATTATTACTTTGTGATGATAATACACAAAATATTTTTTGTTTGCTAGATCGACACTTTTATGGACAAATGGGTAAACGGCGAGTGATGTGTCCATATTTGTATAGACAATTGGGTACTCGGCGAGTGATGTGTCCACATTCGTATAGACAAATGGGTACTCGGCGAGTGATGTGTTCACATTTGTATAGGCAAATGGGTTTTACTCGGCGAGTGATGTGTCCACATTTGTATAGACAAATGGGTACTCGGCGAATGATGTGTCCACATTTGTATAGACAAATGGGTACTCGGTGAGTGATGTGAACACATTTTGCTTGCATTGACCTCGTTTCTCAGTGTCCAGGTGTGGTTTTGACAGTAACGCCGTGTCGTCGGCATATATATATGGTCAGGTATTTGTTTCTTCTGTTATAGAAGGGTCATATTGTTATTTCTTCTGTTATAGAGGGGTCATATTGTTATTTCTTGCCAAGAGTTTCTCAGAAACTGCTCGTGCTGTTTTTAGTAGATACGTTGAACAGATAAGGGGACACAATACAGTCTTATCTGTCTCCCTATTCTGTATTATACGAGTATGTTGTATCGTTATATCTTCTGACTGACAGACAGACAGACGAGAGGAGTGGGGGAGGGGGGAAGACAAAGAGACAGAACGATACAGGGAGAGACAAAGATAGGGCTACAGAGACATAAAGGTACAAGCAGAGAGACAGAGAAAGACACAGAGAGAAAGGCAGAGATAGCAGAAGACAGAGCTTGAGGGACGGAGAGAGACAGAAAAAAAGAGAGAGACAGACAGAGAGCTAGAGAAACAGAGACAGAGAGAGAGAGATAAGTCAGTAGGTGGATAGACAGACAGAGTTAGCCCGGTAGGTAGTTAGACAGACAAGTAGTATTGACAAGCAGGCAGACAAATAGACAGATTTTAAGATATGTTTAGTTTAGTTTTGTTTAGTCGACGGATCAACATCACGGCACACAGGTGTAACCCATAAATGCTCCGTTCTACTTCTAACTCAAGCCTGAGTCCGGAGAATCTCACTCGGTGCACGAACTCCGTAGCACCGGCGAGGATCCTGACATACTTTCGGTTGATTTTTAACTCGAAATTTTGCCCGGGCTGCGCCGTTAGGCTACTCCTTTTCGATTTCCAACTGCCAAGGGATGTTTTACGTGCGCAACAATACACACGGCCGTCCGATCTCACTACCCAGAATCCAGGGGAAAGTTTGTTACTAGAAATCCACGTGAAAAAAATCCCGGCCCTCACCGGGGTTTGAACCCGGGACCTCCAGAACTCGAGGCGGACACCACACCTCGAGACTACTCATATTTTAAGATATACAGACGTTTGTGACGTGGAAACAAACACACAGGAAACAAAACACAACCCAAATACATTCGCAATTCGCAACATATTTACTGCATGGCGTATATAAACAACATCTCCCGACAACGAGATCCACTCTGTTTCAAACGTGGAAACAGTTGACACAACAAAGTCATCCATAAATACAGATTATCTGCTTATCAACACATTAATCAAAGTTAATCAGATGACGAACATCACGAGTCACGCATACATATAATACAAGTACATCTGTTTAGTCAATGCAATGTTTTTACAGTACAACTGAGAACTGCAACCAAAGGCAAAGAACACACACACACACCTACATAAGCAGCTGAGAATGCCAAGCTCATGACGATCATGTAACTGTTACATGTCGCCCGGGTTCTCCCCCATGTGTTCAAGTTTTCACATACGCATTGTCAAATGGCCAATCTCCCTGGCCTAGGTGTTAAACAACTTTCTCCGCAATCCCGTTTATCCACGTAGGGTAACGCAGAGCGCGAAAATTGGTAGCGGTTCTCGCCGCATTGGTGACTTACGTGATAAGTGAGCCGGCCGCTCAGAAAGCAATAGCAAACTACTGAGCGTAATCTTGCAACGAAATCAACAACAGCGGTAAAATGCTGGTGTTGACAGTGATGTCCTGTAAAGGATATGCGGAACAAAAATGGTCAAATGACTGGGATAACTATTTTACATGCCGTTAAATTTTCGGGCCAAATATTTCACGTGCTGTTAAATGTTTGGGTCAATTATAGAGAGTTCCCCCTGTGTTGAAGATTTCACAAACTATTAGTTTATTTGGTTGTTTCGGGATCTGAGGTTTAAAGATTGATCACAGCCCACTACTGGCAACACTGATCGCATTCCGTGTGGTCAGTGGTTGCACACCCGCCTCACACGCCAGTGATTCAGAGTTCGATCCCGGGTCCAGTCAAGGATATGCACTACTGACGAGCTCAAACGAGAGCGAGACTCGAGTTTAGTGCCTCCAATCTGACGTGGATAAGGCTTAAGGTTCGTACCGGAATACGATCAGCGTTGCCAGTAGTGGGTTATGCTCAATCTTTAAACTATTAATTGTCAGGTCGAATAATTCACATACTGTGAAATGTGTAGGTTACATATTTCACATAAAACGTCAGGGTCAATTATTTCCAGGCATGCATTAAATATAAGTTTGGGTTTTGATCACTTTCATAGCAAACAGATATCTCCATAAGTGCCCAGCCTCCCCCGATTGATCACACAAGAGGTATCTTAGATCACTGCACGAACTTCTGAGCTATGTGTATGCCAGAATTAGTTGTGTGGGTAGGTTCAGTAATTATAAAATGCTTCCGGGTCAGCAGCCTGTACTAACTGCTTATTTCATTGTTCAACTGGGACGCAGGGGTGTTTCCAAGGCACTAGGGCCAGGTTCTATACTTGCCAAGACCTACTAACACGTTCTAGTCGTGCGTCCTGGGCAACAGGTCCCTTCGGGGTCCTGGCTAACGTAGTAGGATCGCTGATTCTTCCGAAGTCGGAGAGTATCTCATCTGCCTGCACGGCGAGGAACCACCAGTCTGCACACCAATAAAACAGACATGGGACAACGGATACTCACGCAAACCTCAGGTCCTGTATGACGTAACACTGATGTTGGCCAACAGTATGTCTTCATCCGACATACAGAACTTCGCGCTGGAGTTCACAGCCAGCGAATGCAAGCAAGCAAGCAAGCACTGTTCAACTCCGGATGAAAATATAACGCTAAATTTGCACAAATCCTAAAAATGTTTCTTCCCTGGTCAAGATAGCTAGAATGCCGAGCTCCAGGAACTTGGAGTATGCCACCCCTTTCTTATTTAATTAAAATCCACGGTCCTGCCGGGATTTCAACCAGGTTGTATCCTAAGCCATATTATCTTTTAAAGAAAGAGTATATAAGGGACATAACAATTAAAACCATACAACTTTGAGGCAAATGTTCGGTACCAGTTACAGGTCTTGATGATACAACACTCTTACTCCCATACCTTAACACTTTACCACTTTCTCACTCCCCTACACTCCCATGCTCTCACTCCCACACAACCTCAATTTCCCACACTCTCAATCCCACACAGAGAGGTTTCCGAATCACAACTATTTACTTGTTTCCTTATGGCTGTTGTAACCAGCACCACACGTGACGTACATAATAAAACATCACGGAACTACTGCCAATTAGATAACCCACCCACAACATAATGTGTGGTTCTGGCATATGCACATGTCAGTCCTTAATGGTATTATCAAGTTTGTGTGCTATGCTAAGAGTCTCCTTGTGTGATATGGGGTACTCATGAAAGTTTGCGCGTGCAGTCAAAGTGGCCCGTTAGAAAACAAACAAATCCATTCTGGCATGTTTCCTGTTTATTTTGGCCTCTTGAAAAACATTTAAATAATATTAATAGATTATGGCTGCTTTTACAAAGGGGCTTCAAATTAAAATCTTAAAAGTGTGATAGAAATTACAATAACCATACCATTGCCTTGTAACTTGTCAATATTGTTGTTAAGGATGTCAAGGGGGTTAATCACTTGACATTATGGTGCAGACGAACACGGTGACGTCATAAGGACAGATTAAAGATGACCGCCCCACTTTTGACATGCACCAAACAGGAGCAGCGTTCTATTATCCTTTTTATTTGAAAATCAGTGAAGGTGTGAAACCTATAGAATTTCATCAACGAATGAAGATCCAGTATGATAATGCATGTCTGTCAGTCCAGCAAGTGTATGAGTGGAGTAGGAAGTTTAGAAACCGTGTGACTTCTATGACCGGGTCAGGCACACATGTAATGACCTCAGAGAATTTCGTTCTACATGAATCCAAGCACTTTATCGGCAAGGGAGGATTGAATGCAATGGTGACTACATCGAAAAATGATACATTTATCGTTTACTTTTTTTTTTTTTTTTTAGAATATATTCACACAACAACAAAAATATTTAAGGTTTTCATTTGAAGGCCCCTCATAGTATCCTTGGAAAGTTTGGCATAAAAATGATATTTTTTTTTCATTAAATAATTCCTTAAAACCCAACTACAGCATGCCAAAAGTGTTGCAGAATTATAAAGATAACAGAAATTATTACTAGGATAGCCAGATTTCTTTAGCACAAGCTGATCACATTAAACAGTAAAAGGGCACATGATGCGATGTTCAGGACACATAGAGAAAAGTCAATTATATATCACATATTGCTTGAAATTTAAAAAGTTCAGTCTTCTATAAAAACCACACTTTTGTGGTGTCCACATCCCTCCTGGCTTGTTAACAAACTGTCCAGGATTCACAGCCAAATGTTAACTTTGGTTTTATATTAGTATTCAAGTATTCCTTTTCTTCCTGGCATATTGGTTACATATTCAAATAACAAAAATACATTTACATATATTATTGGGTGAAAAACATTACAAATGAACTATTATTACCACAAATCTAGTAGTTTTCAATGATGCATAAAAGATTGCAAAATCCCAGCTGGCGCAACACGAATGGAAGCAAATTCACAAAGCACCATACTCAAAAGTATTAATCAAAAACTGATTATTAATATGTGTTTCTCAGTCCGAGAATTTAGTTATTTTTATATACGTGAATCACATGTTTTATTCATACGTGAATTACAATGAATTTACGAATCACATGATGTTTTATTCATGTGTGAAATACAATGACTTTATAAATCACTTGATGTTTTATTCATGCGTGAATTACAATGACTTTATAAATCACATGATGTTTTATTCATGTGTGAATTATAATAATTTTATGAATCACATGATGTTTTATTCATGTGCAAATCACAATGAATTTATGAATCACATGTTTTATTCATGTGTGAATTACAATGATTTCATGAATCACATGATGTTTTATTCATGTGTGAATTATAATTAATAATTAATTTATATTCAGACTTGTCAGCGTGTGAATGACATATTTTGTTAAAGTGTTCATGTTAAAGTTCTATACAGGACATCACAATTAAACCCAGCATCATTTGCCTGTTTGTGATTTACTAGGAAATTATAACTCAGTAGTTTGCCATGACTTTCTGAATGACTGACATATAACACCATCTAAATGATCACAAAGCAGTCTGCTTCCACGTCGCTGATTCAGAGCCCTGGACTCGGTGTGTCATTAAATTGTCAAACTGTGTGTTTCACAATCCCCTAAACTACAGGGCCAGTTGATCAAGTGTAAACCACACACAATTTCAGCATTGAGTGAATCATAATCACATTATTACTGTTTAAGTTACAAATATTATTAGCCAGTGACTGAAATAAAATTGTATTAGCATGAATCACATACAATCTCCCGTGTGTTGCCGGGGCCCATAAGGGAAGCAAAGAATAGCAACACTGTAGCCTACCACGCATGTTGTAAGAGGCGACTAAGGAGGCTTGATGGTTCCGTCGCCCTGCTACAGGAGTGAGTGCGTGGCGCGACACTGTGAGTTTCGTGTGAAATGCTTTTGAATCTGCCCGAGGTTTTTTGGAATGTGACTGCATGTTCGGAGCGATGGTAGATGGCTATGTTCCAGAGTTGACCGGTATTTGCCTTATGCAGAAATGCGTGGCTGCTGGGCATCTGGTTGACTGCCACTGCCATCGACGATGAACTGTATTTTCGTGGACTGTGTGGGTGAACATCTAGGAAACGTACAGATGGGAAAATGACTGCCGATTCCATCAGAGATGAACTGGGTGTTTCGTGAGGGACTATTGTGTTGACATTCTGGCGGTGGCATTATGCACAGTGCATCTGTGCGGGCTGTTGTTTGTCGAGACTCCTGTCTTTTCCACTTTTCACATTGGGCAGTGGGGAGCGTTTTGTGCAATATTCACTGGCACCGGAACAGAGCATAATGGGGACAACCCGTTGCTATGAGGTTGGAACTACGACTAACTAACTAACTCACATACAATTATATTATTGCATTCATCCATGAGGACAGGCGGTCAGACAACTGGTGTTGAGGTCATTCATCCATGAGGACAGGCGGTCAGACAACTGGTGTTGAGGTCATTCATCCATGAGGACAGGCGGTCAGACAACTGGTGTTGAGGTCATTCATCCATGAGGACAGGCGGTCTGATGACTGGTGTTGAAGTCATTGATCATCCCTCCATCTCATCTCCTACTACCAGCAGTTCTCTTCAGCTCAGAGTGTTGGGGCTCTTTGCTGGCTGTTGAAGATGAGGACAGAGCATGTATGGGAGTGTCCTGAGGGCTCTGATGTTGGTTCTTGACTCAACTCAATAACTCAACTCAACAAATCCCTTCAGCTCAGAGTAGTGAGGCTCTTCACTGGCTGTTGAAGATAGGGTCATGCCCTCTGTTTCTCTATCCTTGCATCATGCCCTCCAACAGTGTCTGCAACAGACCTCCGGGTTCCCTATTACAACCAGGCTATCTGATGTTTTGTATGATCTTTAATACTTGTCTATGTTCTCCGATGTTGTTAAGAATTTGTTCATTTGATCTCTTTTCTGCCCACTTTTTTGTGTGGATCCTATGATAACTCCACATCTCTCAAGCTTCCTAATTCTCTTCATTTCTTTAGTTTAGAGTTCACATTTTGCAGCCGTATGGTGCTATGGGCCAGATAGCTTGCCTCAGCGCAATATGGATGTTACTTGATGTGACAAATGTTTCTTTCTCTCAAATTTTGTTTGACTACTGCAATCCTTGATCTTATTTCATTTTAACATCAAGCTACTTCTGTAATTATTTGCCTGGATAAGAAACTTCTGCAGTTATGTGAAACAGCTAGAGAAACTTCTGTAATTACCTGACCCAGGTAGAGAAACTTCTGTAATTACCTGGCCCAGGTAGAGAAACTTCTGTAATTGACTGGCCTAGGTAGAGAAACTTCTGTAATTACCTGGCCCATATAGAGAAACTTCTGTAATTGACTGGCCTAGGTAGAGAAACTTCTGTAATTGACTGGCCTAGGTAGAGAAACTTCTGTAATTGCCTGGCCCTGGTAGAGAAACTTCTGTAATTAACTGGCCTAGGTAGAGAAACTTCTGTAATTACCTGGCCCAGGTAGAGAAACTTCTGTAATTACCTGGCCCAGGTAGAGAAACTTCTGTAATTACCTGACCCAGTAACTTAATATCACTATGCATTATTCAAAATTTTATGCATTATGTACGTATACCATACAATGTTAGTATTTACTATTATTCATATTAACTATTGATGTGAATAATATACAATATTAGTAGTGAATGAATTGCATACGATTTTCTTAGTATGAAATCACAAACAGTTACATACTACATGCATCACAAACTGTATTATTGTGTGAATCACAGCACACTATTTATGTGAATCACATAATTTAATACACTGAAAATCACGTACACATGGGTTTGTGTGGACATATCACATGACATCAATAATTTATGAGCACACCACATAACGTGGATGTCAATGATTTGTGAGCAGATGAAAGAAAACAAACACAAATCCCCTAGCAGGAAATTACTGTGGGTGTGTGAGTGCTGGGACCCTCACATGTGGGTGGGCCTGAGAGCACAGAAGTGGGTGCATGAGTAAAGTAGATAGTACGGTCCGTTAGTAGGTTTGACCCCTGAGGTTGTTATCTACAAAAGTGAGGCAAAGATTGACCACCTATCTCCCCACCCTCCCCCACCCCAGCAGATCCAGGCCCACAGAATGTGATGGTGCTACATGCAGACATGCAGCAGGAAACTGCTCCAAGATACATTATGATATTTATTATGAGTGTATGGAGGGATGGGTGGTCAGTCTCTCGCTCTTGTAGCGAATGATCTGCAGGAGGTCTAGACAAAGGTTTAACCAGATGATATTATCGAAAGATGGACAGAAAGACGTGAAACTGTAGCATTGCCAGGAGAGTTGGAAGTCTGCAGCTAAACATGGGTGTACAGAATGTAACCAAGTTCATGCTTAAATGACTCATATACTTCAACCGAGGATCATATTTTAGTGTTCAAACTGACCCCTATCCCATCACTCACTGACCCTTGTCCCACCTCATCATTTCACTCCACTGACCCCTGTCCCATCCCATCATGTCACCCACTGACCCTTGTCCCACCTCATCATTTCACTCCACTGACCCCTGTCCCATCCCATCATGTCACCCACTGACCCCTGTCCCATCTCATCATGTCATCATTGACTCTTGTCTCATCTCATCATGTGACTCACTGACTCCTGTCCCATCTCATCATGTCACTCACTGTTCCATCTCATCATGTCACTCACTGACCCTTGTCCCATCTCATCATTTCACTCCACTAACACCTGTCCCATCTCATCATTTCACCCCACTGACCCCTGTCCCATCTCATCATGTCACTCCACTGACCCCTTGTCCCATCTCATCATGTCACTCCACTGACCCCTGTCCCATCTCATCATGTCACTCCACTGACCTCTGTCCCATCTCATCATGTCACTCACTGACCCCTGTCCCATCTCATCATGTCACTCACCGACCACTGTCCAATCTCATCATGTCACTCACTGTTCCATCTCATCATGTCACTCACTGTTCCATCTCATCATGTCACTCACTGATCCTTGTCCCATCTCATCATTTTATTCCACTGACCCCTGTCCCATCTCATCATTTCACTCCACTGACCCCTGTCCCATCTCATCATTTCACTTCACTGACCCCTGTCCCATCTCATCATGTCACTCCACTGACCCTTGTACCACCTCATCATTTCACTCCACGGACCCCTGTCCCATCTCATCATGTCACTCACAGACCCCTGTCCCATCTCATCATTTCACTCACTGACCACTGTCCCATCTCATCATGTCACTCACAGACCCCTGTCCCATCTCATTATGTCACTCACAGACCACTGTCCCATCTCATCATTTCACTCACAGACCCCTGTCTCATCTCATCATGTCACTCACAGACCCCTGTCCCATCTCATCATGTCACTCCACTGACCCCTGTCCCATATCATTTCACTCACAGACCCCTGTCCCATCTCATCATGTCACTCACAGACCCCTGTCCGACCTCATCATTTCACTCACAGACCCCTGTCCCATCTCATCATGACACTCACTGACCCCTGTCCCATCTCATCATGCCACTCACTGTCTCATCTCATCATGTCACTCACTGACCACTGTCCCATCTCATGTCACTCACTGTCCCATCTCATCATTTCACTCACAGACCCCTGTCCCATCTCATCATGTCACTCAATGTCCCATCTCATCATGTCACTCAATGTCCCATCTCATCATGTCACTCACTGTCACATCTCATCATGTCACTCACTGTCACATCTCATCATTTCACTCACAGACCCCTGTCCGATCTCATCATGTCACTCACAGACCACTGTACCATCTCATCATGTCACTCACTGTCCCATCTCATCATGTCACTCACTGACCCCTGTCCCATCTCATCATGTCACTCACTGTCCCATCTCATCATGTCACTCACTGACCCCTGTCCCATCTCATCATGTCACTCACTGTCCCATCTCATCATGTCACTCACTGTCCCATCTCATCATATCACTCACAGACCACTGTCCCATCTAATGTCACTCACAGACCCCTGTCCCATCTCATAATGTCACTCAATGACCCCTGTACCATTTCATCATGTCACTCACAGACCCCTGTCCCATCTCATAATGTCACTCACAGACCCCTGTCCCATCTCATCATGTCACTCACTGACCACTGTCCCATCTCATCATGTCACTCACTGACCCCTGTCCCATCTCATCATGTCACTCACAGACCCCTGTCCCATCTCATCATGTCACTCACAGACCCCTGTCCCATCTCATCATGTCACTCACCGACCACTGTCCAATCTCATCATGTCACTCCACTGACCCCTATCCCATCTCATCATCTCACTCCAATGACTCCTGTCCCAGCTCATCATTTCACTCTATTGACCACTGTCCCATCTCATCATGTCACTCCACTGACCCCTGTCCCATCTCATCATTTCACTCACTAACCCCTGTCCCATCTCATCATTTCACTCACTAACCCCTGTCCCATCTCATCATGTCACTCACTAACCCCTGTCCCATCTCATCATTTCACTTACTAACCCCTGTCCCATCTCATCATGTCACTCACTGACCACTGTCCCATCTCATCATGTCACTCTCGTGCATGATCCCTCTCTCGCCCTGCCTAGTTTACTCCAGGGGAAAGGTAACAAGAATACATCTGGAACAAGACCAGCTGCAGAAGCTGCCAGAACAGTAATGGCAGGAGTACAAGACAAGCAAGGAAGTATGACAACAACTGGGGCTAAAGAAGACATCACAGAATGAGGTAAAGTCATGCAACTAAGACACTTCTGATATATAATGAGACATGGCACCTGATGATGATGATGCAATATGGTGGTAAACCAGTGCTGACCAGAAGGTGGCCGCTCACCTGTGGGTTCTGCTACCATGCTTCAGATTCTCCCCAGACATTGGTTACACAGAGAAATGCTCGGAGGGCATGCATTTGACCATGAACTAAAGAATAATTGTAAGCACATATTTAATTCTCAAATAGTGAATGAATGTATGCATGTATTTGACTATGAACTAATAAATATATGACTATGCATATATTTAACTCTGAAATAGTGAATCAATGAATGCATTTGACCATGAACTAATGAATAATTGTATGCACATATTTAATTCTCAAATAGAGAATGAATGTAGGTATATATTTGACTGTGAACTAATAAATGAATGTACGCACATATTAGACTATAAACTAATGAATGTATGCATGTACTAGATTATTAAATAATGATTGTATGTATACCATCGAGAGATATTATGAAATCTGAGATTATGTCACAAACTAGAAACATTAGCTACAAGATGGGTTATCTCATGTAAAGTTGATATGCTATAAATACTATAATATGCTTTCATGTTTACAACAACAAAACGCCAACATTAGTTGTAAACTGTGAAGCCACGACTTCATGTAAAACAACAAAACACCAACTTTAGCTATAAACTGAAGTTATGACTTCATGTGAATCATACAAACCTTAAATTGAGCTACAAGAGATATAATGTGATTAGAACAATTCATCAATTCATCTGTAAAACCACTTCAACATTACCTACAAGAACCATTAATTCGTAACAAGAAGCTATTTTGTCATACAAAGAACCACTCACTTCAAATGCAGCATCTAAACATAAATTTAGATGCAAGGCATCAATTTATAAAAAAAACTATTACAATATATGAGAGGCAGTCAAAAAGTTTAGTTTAGTCGATGGATCAACATCACGGCACACGGGTGTAACCCATAAGTGCTCCGTTCTTCTCCTAACTTAAACCTGAGTCTGGAGAAACTCAGCTCAGTGCACGAACTCCGTAGCACCGGCGAGGATCCTGGAATACTTTGGGTAGATTTTTAACTCGGAATTTTACCCAGGCAGCGCCATTATGCTACTCTTTTTCGATTTCCAACTGCCAAGGGATTTTTTTATGTGCGCAACAATACACACGGGCATCCGATCTCACTACCCAGAGACCAGGGGAATTTATTACTAGAAGTCCACGAGAGTTCTCGTGGAGTCAAAAAGTGTTGTACCTTACTAAGAAATTGTTGATACAGGTGGGAATATCAATGACAATACACACTACTGGTTTAAATGTCCTGTGTGTAAGTGGCACTCAGGTAGTGCCATATGTAGGAGAGACTGGCAGAAAACTGGTACTGGCATGTTTGAAGTCATCACAGACAAGAAGGCACGCTGAGAAATCACACTACTGCACCTGCGGGTTATGTGCCCTTCATCATATTTGCCAAATTAGCACAGAGTGACTTCCTCCTGTATAAGTACTGGACAGGGGTCAAGTGATGGACAGAGTGACTTCCTTCTGTAGAAATACTGGACAGGGGTCAAGTGATGGACAGAGTGATTTCCTTCTGTAGAAATACTGGACAGGGGTCAAGTGAGGGACAGAGTGACTTCCTCCTGTAGAAATACTGGGCAGGGGTCAAGTGATGGACAGAGTGACTCCCTCCTGTAGAAATACCAGACAGGGGTCAAGTGAGACAGAGTGACTCCCTCCTGTAGAAATACCAGACAGGGGTCAAGTGATAGACAGAGTGACTTTCTCTTGTAGAAATACTGGACAGGGGTCAAGTGATGGACAGAGTCACTTCCTTCTGTAGAAATACTGGACAGGGGTCAAGTTAGGGACAGAGTGACTTCCTCCAGTAGAAATACTGGGCATTGGTCAAGCGAGGGACAGAGTGACTTCCTCCTGTAGAAATACTGGGTAGGGGTCAAGTGATGGACAGAGTGACTCCCTCCTGTAGAAATACCAGACAGGGGTCAAGTGATGGACAGAGTGACTTCCTTCTGTAGAAATACTGGGCAGGGGTCAAGTGATGGACAGAGTGACTTCCTCCTGTAGAAATACTGGACAAAGATCAAGTGGGGGACGGTATCACATGCCATGAGGAGGTGTGGGTATATGGTGCTAGCACCATGTTATATACCAACTGGTACTCAATGGGTGATGTGATAAATATCACGATGACTGTCTTTACTTCCAAAGACATTCTCTGATACCTATTTTAGTCTGATCATTTAAAAACAAAATATGTATCAATAGGGGATTGAATACACGGCCATCAGTTCTACAAGCAAGCATGAACTACCATGGTCACATGGCGGACAGAAATATGAGTTGTATATTCTACATTGTCTGGGCGTCCAGAGTCTCAACTACTGGAACCACTCTATGTGGAGCGTGGGAAATTTGGACTGAGTTAACAGCCACTTGAAGTGGTACAGAATACACACGAAGCAAATGATACCCTGGTCTATTACTGAAACCTTACTTCCTGAGGTGGAATCTTACATGTTTTTAGGTAGCTTTAAGATAAAGGTGAAAATGTTAAAATCACAACACAGAAAGCCAGATAAGCTTTTTTAGCCCTGGTCAAAAGAACTTAAAATCTCGCACCAAACTTAGAATATTGAACTCTAATATCAGATCAACACATCTGTTTGCGCACACACGCCCGTGTGCACGCACGCATGCACACACACACACACACACACATGGGCAAACCTGGCTACACTTATGTTTAAATATATAGAATGGTTTAGTCAAATTAACGTGGCTGCTGGCTTCAAATTTCAACACCACAGTCAACCAATCAAATATGGATGGGTAAATCCACATAAAGCTATGATATAAGCACAGCTTACAGATTTTATTAACATTTGTAGGGAAAATGGGAAATGGAAATCTATAGCATTTCATGTAGTGTCCAATTTTTCATTTTGTGTTGCTTGGAGGAGGCTAATGAAATTAAGACACCGTACCCAACTAGATGACAAAGACAAGAGTTCTATGGTCTCATCATGAGAAGACAGGCGCTGAAAACATCATCACAACTGGCAAGATCAGTGGTGCAAGTGCCAGAGGCACCAAGAGAAATGATTCAAGATGGTGGCATGGAGAAATATCATCAACAGACATGCAGAACACCCAGAGCTGAGATCTGTGGAGAGACTGAACACCTACGTCAGGTGGCAAGGCACATAACAATGTTGTATATGGAAGAAATGTTACATTGTAATAGTCATGTTTGTTGAACTACTGTTTGGCTAGTTATGTTAATTATTTACAATGTTGAAAACAATAAAGCATATAAAGGCAAATGCTACTACTGACAAGGAGACAATGAGCATGTTCCATAAAAAATACAACCTGATGACACACAATTGTATTCATACATTGAGATGATGCAGTCAGTCCTGGCTTTACGGCAATAACTTCTGGGTTACAATGGGTTATCAATTATAACTTTTTTACCAGGGAGAAGTTCAAATAACAGCAGCAGAGCAAAGTTAAAGTAACAATTTGCTGGAATAAAAGGGGTTAAATTAGTAACAAGGACAAATTGGTTTAATAATTAGGAAAAAGTGGGTTTAAAAATTAGGACTAAGTGGGTTTGATAACAAGGACAAAGTGGGTTTAATAACTAGGACAAAGGTTTAATAATTAGGACAAAGTGGGTTTGATAATTAGGACAAAGTGAGTTTAAAAGTTAGGACAAAGTGGGTTTAATAAGTAGGACAAAGGGGTTTAATAACTGGGGAAAACTGGGTTTAATAACTAGGATAAAGTGGGTTTAACAATTAGGACAAAGTGCATTTAAAAATTAGAACACAGTGCGTTTAATAACTAGAATAATGTGGGTTTAATAATTAAGACAAAGTGGGTTTAATAACTAGGACAAAGTGGGTTTAACAACTAAAACACTAGCAACTATGTGAAACAGATGCTGTTGTGTGTAACAAACCCAGTGGTGTGTTAGGCTGTGGCACAGTAACTTTCTGCCATTCAGTGATACAAGCAAGTCTTTATCAGCTGTTGCCTTGTCCCACATCAAGTGTTCCATTTCTGCTGATTTGATGGAAGCATTCTGTCCAGGTCACTGCATGTTTAAGATTTCACAAAATCTTAACAAATATAGTTGTTTTCCATCACTTTTTATTCTGAGCACTGACTACAACATCCCAATATCTACACCATTCTTTCTGTAATTATTCCCCCGTTTTGCTTTAATTTTTGATGTGATCTGTTTTCACTGGCACATTATATAGTCCATGGTATTTTATAAATTATACTTGCACATTTGTCTGACCCTACATGCCACTTTTGACAAAAATCTAATACATAATTGTAACGATTGTTTTTTAAATCTTCTCAAAGGTCTATATTAACAACTAAATTTAGCCAACCAACCAAACAGTTGAAACAAACAAGGAATAGTTACACAAATTTCCATAGCTTTTCTATGTTACTTCCTATTTATTTTAAGTACGTCTTATGCAGATGTAATTTACTGACAACATTTGTGTCTGAATAAAACAACATGGCAGATTTTCAACACACATATCACCTCAATACAATTGACAAAAGAAATATTGCACATCAGGTGTTTTGGTGAAATATAATATAAACATATGGTTTCATAATTTGAAGTCACGCCTTATTTGTGTAAAATGCAAACATTTATGTCTGAAGAAATGTTCGCAATCATTGAGAATAGTGCACCATGGCAGGTTGGCAGTACTGTGGTTACATTACAATTTTACCCAAAGTTAATTCTTCTAACTCCTCTTCTTCTTTTGTTGCTTCTTCTTATCCTTGTTCTCCTCCTCCTTTGAACATTCTCAAATAACAACAACAATGCCAACATTAAACATTGGATGAGGCCGAGTCAATAAGTAAGTCACACAGTTCTGTGGGATGGCAGGTAAATGTAGTTGCTGTCTTCTACAGGTGTCATAGGTGACAGCAACATCGAACTTTATATTCCCGTTCGTCAGGTGGCGCTAGGTGTCTCATGCGCATGCGCAGCGCATAAACAAAATGGCGACTGTACTTACGGAGTGTACAACCAAAGAGCAACGTGCTGTTGTGCGTTTTTTGTGGGCAAAAGGACTGCCTGCAAAGGACATTCATAAGGAAATGCTTCCTGTTTATGCTGACAAATGTTTGTCCCGTAAAGCGGTGCATAGCTGGGTAGAAACATTTTCTCAAGGACGCTCTAAAATTGTTGATGAAATCCGATCTGGTCGTCCTGTTGAGATTGCAACAGAAGCATCCGTGCAGCGGGTGGAGGAGATGATTAGAGGTGACAGGCGAGTAACGATAGACTCTGTAGCATCTGCAATAGGGTGCTCACATGGTTCAGCATACAGCATAATGCATAATCGATTGAAATTTAAGAAAGTGTGCTCTAGGTGGGTACCCAGACAATTGAAGGAGGAACACAAAATGAACCGATTTGGCCTGTCCTTGCATCATCTCTGTCGATACGAAGATGAAGGAGAAGACATGCTGAACAGGATTGTTACTGGGGATGAATCATAGGTGCATCACTACCAGCCCGAATCAAAGCGTGCTTCAATGCAATGGAAACATTCTTCTTCACCTTGTGTCCAAAAATTCAAGGTTACGCCATCAGCAGGGAAGGTTATGCTGACAGTGTTCTGGGATTGTCAAGGAGTGCTTTTAACCAATTTCAAGAAGAAAGGTGACAATGTGAATTCTGAATTGTACTGTGAAGTTCTATCGATGCTTCATGATGCAATTCGAAGAAAACATCCAGAACTGCTGACTAGAGGAGTGTTGCTTCTTCATGACAATGCCAGACTACATACGGCTCGATTAACTCAGGAGAAAATTAACCAACCAAGGTGGGAAGTTCTGGAACATCCACCTTACAGCCCTGACTTAGCCCCTAGTATTTTCACCTTTTTGGTCCACTGAAAACCCACCTTGGTGGGAGACACTTTGCAAATGATGCCGAAGTTGAATGCAGAGTGAAAACGTGGTTTAGAAAACAGAGCACGCAGTCCTATGCAGCCGGTGTGGGAGGACAGATAAAATGATGGGATAAGTGCATCAATGTTGGTGGAAATTATGTTGAGAAATAAAGGGACAATGTATGTATAAAAATAAACTAGTTTCAAGTTATTATCATATTTAGTTATTTTTCTACAGCCATTTGTGACTTACTTATTGACTTCCCCTCATAGTTCATCGCATGCTCTCGAGGCATCCATTATTTATTGATGATGTCGGCCAAATGACCCCCCCTCCCCTCCTGGAACACACAGCACATCCTCAGAACACCGTGAGTTGCCAGTTTGTCCATGCTGTTCATCACTAGCACTGAATATTGGGGAATCCACAGTCATATAGTGGTTAGATGGTTGACTGTAGACTTGGTGCTCATGGGTTTGATTCTCATCGGGGTGGATTACAATGTTTTAAGTTCACCTGAGACCCCAGCCTAAAATTGGTACAAGGAAATGTCTTGTGAAGAAAAGGTGGCTTGTATAATAAAGGCCACAGCATCCGCTGAGTGCTGATTGGTTTATACAAATGTGGGGTTAGCACCATATGCCAAACACACATTAAGGTATGTGGAAGGGTCCTTAAGTTTTACTTCACTGATTTCAGCTCTCTCAGTTACAGGAAAGGCGTGATGTAGGACAGGATTTTTCCTCTTGAATCCCAACCATTACAAAATGTGTTCTCTTATATTTTACATTTGGTCAGAGAATACTACAGAAATATGAATTCTTCCATGGTCACCACAACTCTGATTTGTCTTCTTTGATAGTAGTACAATCTGGCTTTTTCCATGGTCACTGACACTGTGTACTTGCCTTCTTTGATAGTAGTACAATCTGGCTTCTTTCATGGTCACTGCCACTGTGTACTTGCCTTCTTTGATAGTAGTACAATCTGGCTTCTTTCATGGTCACCGCCACTGTTATTTGCCTTCTCTGATGCTAGTACAATCTGGCTACTTCCATGGTCACCGCCACTGTGTGTTTTCTTTCTTTGATAGTAGTACAATCTGACTTCTTCCATGGTCACCACCACTGTGTATTTATCTTCTTTGATAGTAGTACAATCTGACTTCTTCCATGGTCACCACCACTGTGTATTTATCTTCTTTGATAGTAGTACAATCTGGCTTCTTCCATGGTCACCACCAATGTGTATTTATCTTCTTTGATAGTAGTACAATCTGGTTTCTTCCGTGGTCACCACAACTGTGTATTTATCTTCTTTGATAGTAGTACACCCGAGGGTTGTGAAACATTCTGGGACTGATAGAGTAACCTTAGTGTAACAATGATATCTGAGTATTATGTCCAAAAAAAAAAAAAAAATCAGATCTGAGTCTGTTATGACCAAACAAAGATATACCTGAATCTATCCAAGGACCAAAGTTAGATCTAGGTCTATTCAAGGATCAAACAAAGTCAGATCTGTGTCTATTATGTCCAAACAAAGTCAGATCTGAATCTATTAATGTCCAAGAAAAGTAAGACTACAATTATATGTTCCAATATGTGCTAAGTATAAACAAAACAGAAGACAATATTAAACTCTTTTGTGTGTTTTTATTGTGTGTTGTTTAACACACTGAATGGATTATTGTTAAAGTTGGCAGAGGCAATTACCATTCATTTACAACAGCCAACTTTGTACAAACAAAAAGACATGATACAGTAGTCAGTTTAAAATTAATGTGGTAGACAATTTAAATTACTGTGTGAATATGCATGTTGCATATTTTAACGTGAAGGATTTATATAATTACTTTAGTTTATGTTGTGTGATTTCTGCAGCATGTACCTGAAAAAATGCAGCAAAATACATCAGGCAATAAATCATGCAATCTATTGTTTATGTTTTTGTTATTCAAATATTATAGTTGTTTTGATGAGGTCTCGGTCATCATCATGTAGTGAATACAGGTGTATTAGCTCAAGGTGTATTAGTTGAAGGTGTATCAGCTCAAGGTGTATCAGCTGAAGGTGTATTAGATAAAGGTGTATCAGCCGAAGATGTATCAGCTGAAGTTGTATCAGCTCAAGTTGTATCAGCTGAAGGTGTATCAGCTGAAGGTGTATCAGCTCAAGTTGTATCAGCTCAAGGTGTATCAGCTGAAGGTGTATCAGCTGAAGGTGTATCAGCTCAAGTTGTATCAGCTCAAGGTGTATCAGCTGAAGGTGTATCAGCTGAAGGTGTATCAGCTGAAGGTGTATCAGCTGAAGGTGTATCAGCTCAAGTTGTATCAGCTCAAGGTGTATCAGCTGAAGGTGTATCAGCTGAAGGTGTATCAGCTGAAGGTGTATCAGCTGAAGGTGTATCAGCTGAAGGTGTATCAGCTGAAGGTGTATCAGCTTAAGTTGTATCAGCTCAAGGTGTATCAGCTCAAGGTGTATTAGTTGAAGGTGTATCAGCTCAAGTTGTATCAGCTCAAGGTGTATCAGCTGAAGGTGTATCAGCTGAAGGTGTATCAGCTCAAGTTGTATCAGCTCAAGTTGTATCAGCTCAAGGTGTATCAGCTGAAGGTGTATCAGCTGAAGGTGTATCAGCTGAAGGTGTATCAGCTCAAGTTGTATCAGCTCAAGGTGTATCAGCTGAAGGTGTATCAGCTGAAGGTGTATTAGTTGAAGGTGTATCAGCTCAAGTTGTATCAGCTCAGGTTGTATCAGCTCAAGGTGTATCAGCTCAAGGTGTATTAGTTGAAGGTGTATCAGCTCAAGTTGTATCAGCTCAAGGTGTATCAGCTCAAAGTGTGTCAGCTCAACAAGGAGCACAAGACCAGACAGAACAATCAGTGGTCAGCATGGTCAAATGGATAAGAAAGCTCACTCTCAAACATCTGGTGTGCTGATGCAGAGGTAACAGGTTCAACTCCTACACCAATCATGAGTAGGTTTGCCTGATGGCGAGGTACACTGGTAACAGAGAAAGTTCACCCACACACACAAATCAGTCCAGGCTCTAGAAGTGGTAGCATGTTACGGACTATGCTTGAGTACAAAGCGAGAGAACACAAAGTAGAAAAAAAAATTAGCTTCCATGGACAGAAGATTCTTATCAAGTCTTTAGGAAACAACCAACAAAGGGACTACTGTACTTCCCAACTATTTTCATGATTAAGCAACATAGAAAGGGACACTAAACAGTCACTGAAACGAGCACTGATTTCATGAACATTTGGTGTGGTCATGGGAAATGGAAGCCTGCAGCGACACATATTTCATGTAGTGGAACATGCTCATGAAAGTAGCACATTATACACAACTGGAAGACAAAGGTATATGGTGTCCTTTGGTCACGCAATGGGAAGAGAGGCATTGGAGAACATTGCGACAACTGGAAAGATGTAGGTCAGCATGGCCGAATGGATAAAAACGTGAGTTCTTAAACATCTGGTGTGCTGATGCTGAGGTAAGAAGTTCAACCCCTACACTGGACAGTTGGACTAAAATGTTGACCTATCGTCCTTGACTTGAGGACGTTAATTACAAGTACCTCTGAAGTCATAAAGGGGTTGCCTGATGGTGAGGGACACTATAAATTTGCTAATCATATGCAAAATTCAGTCCAGTGCTACTGGAAGTAGTGTGTATGGCCTATGCTTGAGTTCAAAGCGAGTGAGCGCCAAAAAAATAAAATAAACAACAGGGAAGTTAAGTGGGAGAAGAGGCAGTGGGACACCATATGCCCAGTCATCTTTTGGTGAGAAGAGGCAGTGGGATACTATATGCCCAGTCATCTTTTGGTGAGAAGAGGCAGTGGGATACTATATGCCCAGTCATCTTTTGGTGTGTAAATGGGTGAATCACTTTAGTTTTTTTACACAGCCAATAATAATACCCTCTTTGGACAACCATCACCTTCAAATGAATATCCTATTTGTGGCCGACATGGTCACAAGATTATTAATCTGAGCCAGGGATGGACCCTAATATAACTTCTCTCCTGAGGTTGAACTGGGTAGGGGTTTTGGTATAATGGAATGGATTTATTTTACATTTATGTCAATGTACTATATGTGAATGAACACATCAGGTATTGTACAACATGTGAATGAATATGCCAGAGTCATACTATATGTGAATGAATACATCAGATATCGCACAACATGTGAATGAATACATCAGATATCGCACAACATGTGAATGAATACATCAGATATCGTACAACATGTGAATGAATACATCAATGTACTATATGTTAAGCAATATGTGAGATATTGTACTATATGAGAATGGATATGTCAAATATTATACTACATATGAATGAATATGTCATGTGTCATACTATAAGTGAATGACTACGTCAGATATTGTACTATACATCAAAGGAACAGTAACTGAACTTATGTAATCAGCAGTAAATATTGTTGTATTCTGCATGTGATGACTGTCTTTGCTAATTAAACCTTTAGGAGAGCTCTCACAATGAACCTGGCCATGTATTTGAGTTCTCTGTAGTTCTGCACAGCTTGGAACATAATTCCAGTGGGCCGGTAAATGTTTCTTAGCTGGCTGACCAGAGGACAATCTAGCAGAACATGTCCGGCAGTTTGCATAGTCAACAAGTGATGGTTGTGGAGAAGAGATGCAGTTTATGCCAGAGTTCATTCAGTTATTTTGTCCTGCTCCTGAGATGAAGAAGGTGGATCGGTTCTTTCTGTCTCTCTTCCCCTCCAACTTTTCCATTATCACGATGTTCTTCCAGTTTTAGACTTCTCATTATGAACCCAAAGAATGTTACCTTCTGATATGAGATAACATGTTCACTTTGTGAGTTAACTTGTGTCAAGATACCTTCACTATGCTTTTTAATCTCTCCATGGTATTCTCATCATTCTTCTCTAGATCTACGTCTACGCAGCTTCCACATAATTTCTCACTAATTATCCGTGATTTACATTTATATTAGGATCAACTCAATGTAACTTTTACGATCTCTCCTTCTCATCTCAACTAACCTTTTATGATCTCTCCTTTTCATCTAAACTGACATTTTATAACCTCTCCTTCTTATCTCAAGTGACCAGGATATTGCAGAGAACCTTCTTCATCTTGTGAACATCTATTTATGTTTGGGCTATTCTACTTTTCGTTTCTTTTATACATTTTCCATCTGCTGTTGTCAAGGTACCAAAATATTGCAGCACAATGACATATTGCAGACAGCCAACTTGACCTTTGATGTTGTATTCTGGGAGACATGTTTATGTGTGTAGTTACCATGACTTGTGTTAACTGTTTAAGTGCCTTAGGATGATTCATAAACAACTTCCCATACCTGCCACAGTAGATTTCCTTATGCAACCTCCTTTAATGTGATATATAATACAACATGTCTGCTACCATATTAACAACCTTTAAGTCATAACTGTGACACACCCTTCTTCCCATTTTCCGCCATCCATATTTTTTGGGGGTCCAAACCTACGTTTTGTTTGGCACTGAATATGTTAATATAGTCTAAAATATTGGCCTGACAACTGACTTCTCTGTGACAATTAACAATATTGGCCTGATAGCTGATTTCTCTGTGACAATTAACAATAACGATAATTTCCTTGAGCACATGCTATGAGTGATTGCTTGTCTCCAAGACAACAATATGAATGTGATAAAATGCTTTTAATAACATGTATAACATCATGTATTCATAATATCAGTAACAATATAAGAGTTCCAGAGAGTGTGATCCCTGGCACTGATGAACAAGAACCATATTTAGCCACATGGCAGATCTATTGTACCAATATACATATATTAATATTTTATCAAATGCAATAAATAGTTTAGAACAAACAAGCGCTCAAGTTTTATTATGGTTGTTTAAACGACAGGTAAATACAATAAAGTCAAATAAAATAAACATAAACTGAAGAAGGCTAACCTTGTCAAACAAATCTGGCAAGCAGTTGGTTGGGTTAGCCAAAACATACAAAAATTGCAGTTCTGCTATAAACAGATGCAAGGCAAATAGCGTCCAGCAATTACAACAAATACCGTCAGACATGTAGAAGTAAACAACAGAAACCAAATAAACACATTTAAAGCAAACAGGATCTATTATCATTATTTATAACTTCAGGCTTTCTAATGAGCTCATGGGCTTTTACGACTCAGGTCAGAGGGAGAACTGTGAGGGAAGACTGTGGTGCCTTCATCATGACAAGTAGCCTGGCTATTAACTTTCATCCAGGCATGCTTTCTCAGTGACGCAATGAGTTTGCTTGGGACGATCAAGTTGGGCTGGGCTCAAAGACAGTGGGTGGAATCTCTGAGCAGACAATGCCTGATCAAGATCAGGTTTATTTTTATGCCAGGACACGCTGGTGTAAGAGGAAATGAGCAAACTGATAGGCTTGCAGATCGGGCCTCTGTAGAAAGTTGACTAGCAAGGCCTGGGGTGAAAAACTGAATGCCTTCAGGCATTACAATCAAGAGCTACGCAGTGAGTCAATAAACAATTGTCAACCAACACAGAACTGGTGTCGACCGCTACCTGCTGAGGGAGATACTGAAGAGGGAATCTGAGCACTTATGCAGTGAATGGGCCAATTTACAATGAGGACAATCTGACGACTAACTAATGCACTGAAGAAAACAAAGGACATGAACTCTTAACTCACTGAATGCAGATGAAATAAAAACGTAAATGCATTTTATCTTGAAAATAACAAACAAAGATGACATGCTTTCAGCAGCTAACTGTTGATGCTTTGGACAATGGTGATGAGAAAACATGATTCAAAGGGAAATCTCAGATTAGTAGTCAATAATCTTCTTATATTTAGAAACAATGTACAATAGCACATAATAATGCAGCTTTATAGAACAAGAGCACAGAAAGCATGATGCAGCAACTAACCTTCATGTATTTGTTTGCTGATGAGGTTTAGTCACCACATCCTTTGTTTCCATAACTGTGTACTGTACAGCTACACTACTTTGTGTTATTTTACACTGTTTACATTTCCACAGCTTTACAGCAATTCCACTACTTTTTTCATTTATCAACAAATCCAGCAGAACTGAGATACTTGTATCCACCTTTCACGTAAAATCCTATGTATCCACCTTTCACGTGAAATCCTCTGGATAATGAAACCACTTGATCAAACTCACATTGAATGCAGCCTAAACTGACGCAACTGTCAGGGATGTCCTATGTCAACAATAAAATGAGTAAATAATTTTTCTATATGTGTCGACAGTAATTTATATTGTGCATTATTAAGGCCTTCCAGCTTGCTCCTCTTCGCAGCCGATCGCAGCAGTTTCATTCTGTGTGAAGACAATAACATGGAAGAGGTAACACATTGGCTTCTTTTGAATAAACGGAACAAATAATATCAATGATCAATGAGAGAAAGATAGTGCAATATAATGTACACACCCCCACTCCCCCATCCTTTCCCCCCTTCTGATCATTGCTAAGAAAGATAATGTAAGATACCACACACACCCCTCCCTTCCTCAACTCACACAGATCATTGATGGGACAGGTATTCCAACATAACAAACCTTCTACGACAGATCAAAGATAAGAAAGGTAATACAATATAACATACCCCATACCACATATCAAAGATGAGAAAGCTAATACAAACATAGCATACCCTACCATAGATCAAAATACAACATACCCATGCTCTCCAACAGATCAATATTGAGTACGGTATTTACAACACAACATACCCCCACTGTTATTGACCAATGACGAGAAAGGTAAAACAACACAACACGCTCCCACTGACAAATCATGAGAAAGGTAACGCAACACAACACATCCCCACATTCTTACTGACCAATGAGAAGAAAGGTAACACAACATAACACACCCCCACACTAACACTGACCAATGAAACATTCTCTAACAAAAAGAGTGGCCAACCTGACAGAGACTTCTGATGACTTCCTCCCGTCATGCTTCACCATCTTATATCTGGCGATGTTGCTGGGTGGCCGATATATCCGCAACCCATGGGACAATATCCGCGTGGTCATGTCATCATCCTCTGCCCCCCAGCCCCAGTACATGTTAGAGTAGCCGTTGACCAAGACAAACTGTTCGGTTTTGAACATCAGCACCCCACCAACCAGGCCATCATATGGCAATCTGCAGGACGACAGTGTTAATTCAGTTTACATATAGAAATCTGCAGGACAACAGTGTTAATTCTGTTTTTGTGTAAAAATCTGCAGCACGACAGTGTTAATTCAGTTTATATGTAGAAATCTGCAGGCTGACAGTGTTAATTTGGCTTATATGCAGAAATCTGCAGCACGACAGTGTTAATTAAGTTTGCATATAGGAATCTGCAGGACGACAGTGTTAATTCAGTTTACATATAGAAATCTGCAGGACTATAGTGTTAATTCTGTTTTTGTGTAAACATCTGCAGGATGACAATGTTAATTCAGTTTATATGTAGAAATCTGCAGCATGACAGTGTTAATTTGGTTCAGATGCAGAAATTTGCAGGATAACAGTGTTAATTAAGTTTGCATATAGAAATCTGCAGGACGACAGTGCTAATTCAGTTTACATGTAGAAATCTGCAGGACGACAGTGTTAATTCAGTTCATATGTAGAAATCTGCAGGACAACAGTGTTAATGCAGTTTACAAATGGAAATCTGGAGGACAAAAGTGGTAATTCAGGTTATATATAGAAATCTGGACGACTTTGTTAATTTAGTTTACATATAGAAATCAGCTGTTATTTACTTGCTAAAAAAAACAAAACAGAGTATAATCTTTAAGAAATAGTAAATCATTTCAGCAAATATGTTTTTGGACATAAATATAAAGCCCAAATCTTGGAATAGTCGTTACGTCTGATGGGAGGTGCTTTGAAGAGATTAGAACAGTCACAACATCTGATGTGAGGTGCCTTGAAGAGATTAAAACAGTCATAACATCTGAGGGAGGTGCATTGAAGAGATTGAACAGTTCTACCATCTGACGGGGGGTGCGTCAAAGAGGTTAAAAGAAGAATCACTATGTCAAAGGTAGCCTTTTGTAAGATGGAAACCATACTGATCAATAAAAAGATATCAATTGCATTGAGAAAAAGAGTGTTAAAGTGCTACACAGAACCTGCACTTTTGTATGGATGTGAAGCATGGACAAAGAGCAAACAGGCTGAAAATATCTGACAGCTGTGGAAATGTGGTTTGTGAGGAAAATGCAAAGAATGCCACGGGCAGACAGAAAAACCAGTGAGCAAGTCCTACAAGAAGTAAATGAAAACCATAAACTTATTGGAGAAATTTGACATAGACAATCGTGATTTTTTGGCCATGTTATGAGAAGAAATACATTGGAGAACTTGGTGACAACAAGACTGGACTGAGATGAAGAGAGCAATGCGAAGGCAGAAATGTAAATATCTGGATGGCTTGGCCACGTGGTATGGTCGAGACAAGAAAATAGAGTTGATCCACGACTCTGGTGATCGTGTGAGATGGCGAAACATGACCACCACGCTTATCGGCATGGCACATGATGATGATGATAAAGTTCTAAACAATGTTGTTTGTTTGTGAATTTATACAATGAAGGCACAAACAATAGACTGCACATGTTACTGCCAGGCATATTTCGCTGTCTCTCTTCAGGTACATATCACAGAAATACATTTAACATATACAAAAGCAACATAATGAATTAAATCCTTGGGTATTTCACTTAAAAGGCTTCATTCATTCTTTCATCATCATCATCATCATCATCATCATTCAGTGCCTTGCTGGCTAGCGTAGGCGATCATGCCTCTCCACAGATTGCGATCTCCAAAGACATGGATCAATTCGTGTGTTGAATCCCTTCTGTGCCATAGCGCAGGACTGCCGAGAATTTTCTCATGCCGTCTTCTTCTATCTCCTTTTCCACAAAACTTTCTGGTTGTCACAACATATTCCAATTTCTCATAATGTGGCCAAACAATTATGACTGATTCTTTCTGATGTTTGTGATAAGTTAGCTTCCCTCTAAATTTCCAGATTGCTCATTGTGGCTGTCCAAATAATTTTTAGCATTCTTCTATAAAAACCACATCTCCATGGCTTCCAGGGATGTTTTTGCCGGTTTACTAATTGTTCAGGATTGGCAGCCATATGTTAAAATTGGGTGATTACACAGCTTTAATGTACGTTGAACTTTCACTGCAATAAGCTTCTGATGATATATGTATTTTTTTATACTTCTCATAACATGACGAACAATATTGGCTGCCAGCTTCTAATTTATCAAATAAATTTATGGTTTTAATTTTTTGTTTTAAATAGAACTATCTCATTCTTTTCACTGTTAGACAATGGAATTCTGGGAATTTTCCTCAGAAACAACATTTCCACTGCCATGAGTTGTTTCTCAGTCTGTTTATTGCGCATGTTTGACATGCATAACAGTAGAGGTTATATATAATAACACTTCAACACTCTTTTTCTCTCTGCACTTGCCAGCTGTTTCTTGGCCTGTATTTGTGAAATGACTAATCATGATGTTCTAGACATCTGTAAGAAGGTAATTTGCCATTGCTTTCCTCCTTGCCAGTGAGCCTACTAGTCGATGGCCACAGAGATGCTCTGTCCACTTTCGCAAACTTAAGACAGTAACCAATAACTATCTGTTGGCTGCTCTTAGGCTCATCCAATCACCTGCTCTCGTTGTTTCATGTTAGCTTGGTTGGGGGGGGGGGGGGAATAGACAAGTAGTGTATCTTACAAGTATTGGAACTTGTCAATGTCTATAGACACATGTGCAGGCACAAACTTAAACTACTGAAACATGTCAATGTCTATAGACATGTGTGTAGACACAAACTTACATATACTGAAATTTGTCAATGTCTATAGACATGTGTGTAGACACAAACTTACACTATGGAAACTTGTCAATGTCTACAGACATGTGTAGACAAACTTACTCTATTCAAACTTTTCAATGACTATAGACATGTGTAGGCATACACTTACACTATTGAAATTTGTTAATGTCTAAAGACATGTGTGTAGACACAAACTTACACATACTGAAACATGTCAATGTCTATAGACATATATAGACATACACTTACACTATTAAAACTTGTCAATGTCTATAAACACTGTGTAGATACAAACTTACACTATTGAAACTTGTCAATGTCTGTAGACATGTGTGTAGACACAAACTTACATACACTGAAACTTGTAAATATCTATAGACATGTGTGTAGACACAAACTTATACATATTGAAACTTGTCAATGTCTATAGACATGTGTGTAGACACAGACTTACATACACTGAAACTTGTCAATGTCTATGGACATGTGTGTGGACACAAACTTACATACACTGAAACTTGTCAATGTCTATGGACATGTGTGTAGACACAAACTTACACATATTGAAACTTGTCAATGCCGATAGACATATGTTTAGGCTGTTGCGTACAAGAGTACATGTTGCGATCATCCTCGGGCACGAGGTCCACATCGTGGAAGGAGACGCAGTGAAAGTCAAACAGCTTCAGCGCCTCGCGAAAAGCTGCGTTCATGATGCGTCCTTTGTTGAACGTGTCATTGCCAAACTGACAAATAGATCATTAAAAAACACATAATAAATTAGGAGTTAACGGTGTAATTAATTGTTTGTTTCATTGCGATATATGTAACATCAGCAGGGTGAGTTTTTATTTCGCCTACCCAAGCTGTCCGCACCTGATGTACAGGTTAGGGTTTTGTTTAAATATCCTGGACTGTATCAAGGATTTAACACACAACCCCCCGATGTGCAGGCCGGTCATGCTAAATCATCACCATCTCTCTACTAATCATCATCATCAATGCCATGCCGATAATTGTGGGAAATCACTTCTGGCCATATCACATGATCACCAGAGTCTTTGATTATCCCATGTGACCAAGTCATCCAGGTCTATACCCCTGATCTTTTCGCTGGCTCTTTTCCCCTCAATCTGGTCAGTTGTCACTAAGGTTATCAAGTTTATTTTCCCCCCTTAACGTGCCCAGCACACCTTGACTGCCATTGATTCATTTCTCTAATTAATTTATGGTTTTATTTACTTTTTGTATGGCAGTCTGACTGTGATCCTAATATCTCCTTCATATTTTAGCTGATTGTTAATTTTCCTCCTCTGTAAACTTCTAATATTTCATCCTATACATTTTACTTCAATATGTTTAGCTTTGTCTGATGTATGTGTTATGTTTTAATGTCACATTCCTCACCTCTCGTGTGCTGCTACCATATCACAGCAGACGGTACTACCTGCTTTCTGTTGGCGCAGAATGTGAGGCGACGCTTACCAAACCTGACACCCAACATTGTGCCAACGGCTTCGGGCGGAGGAGTGCAATTGGGAGGGTACATATCTTACCCTATTGCGAGGAAATGCAACCTAAAGACTAAATGCAGGGCAGACCAGGCCCTAAGTCTTAGTCGGCAACTGGTCTAGGACGGAAGCTTCAACAGGTCGACAGTTAGAGTATTGCTTTGCTGATCCGGCAGCTTCTACAGCTTGTCTTGTTCCAGACGTATTGGTGTTTTCTTTCCTCTGGAATAAACTAGGCAGGCCGAGAGGGATCATGCTACATGGGCAACACATGGTCTCTAATTTCAGCCCAGGCTTTGTGCTATGGAGAGGTGTAAGCCCATTATAGAAAATACCGTCTGTCAAAACGGCAAGGTACCAGTCAGTCATGTGTGAAGTACAATCTTAATGTCACGTTCCTAATCTCTCACAAGCTGCTGAAATAAAGTGTGCAAACTACCCTCCTCCGCACCTTGAGGCATATTGGGTATATGGTGCTAATCCCATATCTGTTATAGCCAATCGGCAATCGATCAGTAATCAGGTCAATATCTCGCAGGTCAATATCTCGCAGGCCGCCCTCACTTTCCCTAACATGTCCTAGTGTCCGTTTTAGGCTGGGTAGGGGTTCTAGAATGGAGAGGAGGGGGGGGGGGGGCGCAGAGTTGAGGGTGAGCATCCAACCTTATAAAATACCCTCATAGCTGGTGCATTCATTACCTCTGGCAGCAAATTCCAACTCCTGACCTTCACGTGGCGGAACTGTTTTAACTAACATGAGAAAGGCGACGGCGAGTCTCTGGCGCCGTAAAACCAGACTGCTCTAGATATGTATGTACGTATACACATGCGCAGACACGTGTGCACATACATATATAACTAGACTCGAGTAAGACCACAGCCTACCCTAGCAAAAGAGAGGTACTGGAGACGGCCATGAGAGCCAGCAACCGGGATGCCACGCAAACAGGCCACGAATCGAAGAAAAGAAGAAAAGGGCGGCTTTTCAGTGGCGTGCAGAGGTTCTTTGATGCCCGGTGTCAACCCTTTGATTGGATGCCCCTAAATTGTTCTTTGCCTAATTCATTCCTCCTCCCATCCCATTGCACTGTGCTGCCCCCTCTCCCTAATTGGATGCCCCCCTCCCGGCTGGATGCCCGGGGCTGCCATACCCCCCCCCCCCCGCACTCCCCTTTGCACGCCACTGCGGCTGGGAGAACCTGGAATCTCAGATCGATGGAAATTCGAACACACGACAACTGGATCAGCAGGCAGGGGTGATAGCTACTCTATTACCGCGGCTGTTTTAGCTTTTCAGCTTCCTCTGTTGTCCTCTGGCTCACTTACCTAGCACTTCCCCACGCAAGGAATGTCACCTGATGTTGTGATACCCCCCATATATTACAGAGAATCTAACCTTGGTTGCGGAGACGGCAAGTGCATGTTTGGTCCGGAATTGTTTTCGTTGATACACAGAATTCTCGTATTTAAATAATCAGTGCTCCTTGCTAAAAAAAAAAATACACCCCCCCCCCCCCAAAAAAAAAAAGAAAAGAAAATGACGCAGAAGCTGCAGCTGTAACAGAAGAAGGAGAGGTGGAGGATGAAGCTGAGGTGGAGGATGAAGCTGAGGTGGAGGATGAAGCTGAGGTGGAGGATGAAGCTGAGAAGAAGAAGAAGAAGAAGAAGAAGAAGAAGAAGAAGAAGAAGAAGAAGAAGAAGAAGAAGAAGAAGAAGAAGAAGAAGAAGAGAGGGAGGAGGAGGAAGAAGAGGAAGAAGAAGAAGAGAAGAAGAAGGAGGAGAAAGAAGAAGAACAAGAGAACAAGAATATGAGAAGGGGGAGGAGGAAGAAGAAAAAGAAGAGGTGAAGAATAAAGCTAGGAGGAGGAGGAGGAGGAGGAGGAGGAGGAAGAAGAAGAAGAAGAAGAAGAAGAAGAAGAAGAAGAAGAAGAAGAAGAAGAAGAAACTAGTATTCAGTCTCTCATAGACAGATACCCAATTTGAAGTAGCAATTTCCCGGTCTGACACTATTAAAACTATTGATCCACGCCAGACTGCGCGCGCCCCACTGGCTTGCCTCTTTGTACTAATTTAATTGGCACTTGTCTCCGACGTGTCCTGGCAACGTGTGCTGCGTTAAACTTTGACTTTTAACCCATATACGACAACTCTTCCATCTATTTATACATCTGTGACTGGTGACATGTGCCCCCGGCTACGACGGAAGCTGGTGCGCGCGCACACACACACACACGTGCACCGGGTTTTATCCCATATGGCTCGGTCTCTTTCCGCAGCGCGGAAAGCGTCGCACAAAGCATGAACTCCGTAGCTCTAGCGACGACCCACAGGAGTCTCCGAAAAATTTCACTCGTGAACCGAAGGACGCAGCCCGGAATCGAACCCACAACCTTCGGAGCCCGGGTCAAACGGCTTGACCACTTCGCCACGGAGTGTTCCGATACGGAGACTGGCTAACTCGTCCATATATCTCTCTCCCACCCCCTCTTTCTCCTTCCCTTCCTCGCCCTCCCTCCATACCTTCTCCCCCTCCTAATCCACGTGTAGCAATGTCCGGAGAGATTTATCAACACATGGTAATGCAGAGAGAGAGAGAGAGAGAGAGAGAGAGAGAGAGAGAGAGAGAGAGAGAGAGAGAGAGAGAGACTAATTCACGTGTAGCAATGTCCGGAGAGATTGATCAACGCTTGGTAATGTCGGGAAGAGACTAATTCACACGTAGCAATGTCCGGAGATATTGGTCAACGCGTGGTAATGTCGGGAAGAGACTAATCCACGTGTAGCAATGTCCGAAGAGATTGATCAACATATGCAATTTTGGAAGATATTAATTCACGTGTAGTAATATTCGGAGAGATTGGTCACCGCGTGGTAATGTCGGGGAGAGACTAATTCACGTGTTGCTATGTCCGGAGAGATTGGTCAATCTGTTTTAATGCCGGGAGAGACTTCTTACTCACGTGTAGCAATGCCCGGAGATTGGTCAAGGCGTGGTAATGTTGGGAGAGACATATCCACGTGTAGCCATGCCCGGAGAGATTAGTCAATTTGTTTTAATGCCGGGAGAAACTTCTTACTCACGTGTAGCAGTGCACAGAGAGATTGGTCAACGCGTGGTAATGTCGGGGAGAGACTAATTCACGTGTTGCTATGTCCGGAGAGATTAGTCAATTTGTTTTAATGCCGGGAGAAACTTCTTACTCACGTGTAGCAGTGCACAGAGAGATTGGTCAGCGCGTGGTAATGTTGGGAGAGACTCATCCACGTGCAGACATGCTCGGAGAGATTGGCCAATGTCTGGCAATGCCGGAAGAAACTGATGCACACAACATGATTATTTGTTTGATATAAAACTGCCAGTCGCTATATTGTTTTCTCAGTGGCAGACTGAGCGTAAAAATATAGCTCACTGTGACTAACAGGGCCTAAGAAATGTCTAATGTATAGGGAGGCCCGCTTCATTTCAGAGGCAAGCGAACAGCCTGGCCAGTCCGCCACCGGGTGATCCCTAACAACCATGGCTGGAGTTTTGTTTGCTTCTCTGGCAGCAGGGGCGGCCATTGATGGAACAGACATCGGCTGTGAAACTGCATTTAAATGGGTTTCTATTTACAGCGCTATAGCGGTGAAATCTCACAGAATGTTTGTAAATACGTTTGTAATTAAAATGGAAATTCTCCAACTAAAAGATGGACACTTTGTTTACAATCAAATGCATGATTTTCCCTCAATAATTTGGAGAATTTAGATTACAGAAGAGAATTTTTGGATTTTGCAATCACGTAAATGCAAAATATTTCCAGACCGTAATAACACCAGATTTTAAAAGCTTTCAAATTCTCTTCATCCTGAATTCTTTTCATTCTAACAGTTGATACATTCTAGCATCTTTACATTCTAACAGATGTTACATTCTAGCATTCTTTCATTCAAACAGTTCGAACGAACGAACAAACAAACTTTATTTTCAAAGGGTCACAAATTGGTCACGCAGGCCCGTCTTACATTCGGCCTTTCCAATCACCCATCTTTCGTTCATCAATTGTAGATGGACATATGAAGAAAGAAAACATTGTTAGATGAATGTTGTAAACATAAACAATGCATGATACCATTTTATTAGACAGGTAGACCACACGTTCACATGCACATTTATAAACACATGCACACATAAATACCTGCATACGTACTTACATCATATACACAAACTCTTACAGTTATACACCCACTCAATAACACACAAATACACACTCCCTCACATACACATATAGTCACTCTCAATAACAAACTCATTAGCAAAAGTGTACTTAAACAAACAAACAAACAAACAAACAAACAAATGAACACGAACATACGCACGAACACACAGGAACAGACAGACAGACAGACAGACGAGGAGCGGTCAATAAGTATTGCCTCGTAATTTTAAATTTCATTCAATAGGGGGAGGGGGGGGGGGGGGGGGGGAGGGGGGACAGATACAATTCACATTGAAATAAAGCCCTACGTCTGTACTTTAAAAATGTATTTCTCAATGTAGTCTCCGTTATTCGTGATAGTTTTTGTCCATTTTCTCACAAGGGCGTGTATCCACACGCGGTAAACATGCGTGTCCTTTTCCCTAAACCATTTACATTCTAGAAACTTTTCATTCCAACAGCTGATTCATTCTGTTTGTGATTTACTGAGCAAATTTACGTTCGGTAGTTTGCCATAGCTGTCAGAACGAGACGTCATCATGTAAACCCAAGTGACCGGTGTGTGGAAAAAAAAAAACAATAGGCCGCCGTAAGAAGAGACAGTTTAAGCGTGTTCAACCGCTCAGCCACGCGAACCCCGTTTTTATCATCATCATTATCAAGTATGAAGAGCGGCTGGTCGAGTGGCTAGAATGTCGGATTCTCCTTCAGGAGACCCCGGTTCGAATCCTCAGTAAGGTGTGGATTTTTTATGTCGGGGGCAAAAAGAAAACTCTAGCCTGCACATTCGCGGCGACTGCATTAGCCAGGCGGCCTTAATTCCTCAGGCTCAAGACCCCCCCCCCCCCCCCCACCGGCCATACACCGCAAGTTACTATATTAGTAGTAAATGACAGTTGACAGTGACATCATCAATTGCTCTGCTATCCGGCGTAGGCGTTCATGGCTCTCCACAGATCTCGGTCTTTGGTGTTGTGGATAAACTCTGCTGATGATATCCCTCCATGCCACCACCTCAATCCATCCAGCATCATTTCTCTTGGTCTGCCTCTCCTCGATCTTTCCAGTTGTTACTAAATTCTCCAATGCCTCTCCTCTCATCACATGATCAAAGAAAGCTGTTTGTCTCTTTCTTATTGTTGTATATAATGTTCTGGTTTCATTAACCTGTTTCAGGCAATCATTGTTAGTTACTCTGGCAATCTAAAGAATTCGCAATATTCGCCTTAGGAACCACATCTATGTCGCTTCTAATTTCTTCTTAATTTGTTCATTTACATTCCAAGATTCACTGTCATACAGCAAAACTGGTTCTATACAGCATTTCGGCATTCTCTTGCTTAAATTCAGTGATAATGACTTATTGCATAAGATACTCTTCATTTTCTGAAATGAGGCTGAATTATATATTATAATTAAAGATGCAACACGGCACAAGTGTGCGACACCCATGGGGAAAGCAGCTCCCTGAGTACAAACAACAAACTGTGTGACCACAGCTACTGTTTTAATTCAAGAAATACATTCACAAGTACTAACTGGCATTCTGTGCCTTGGAGTTCGGGCCAATGGTTGGTGGACGGCATTTGGTGCAGGAGAACCTGGCATATGATACCACATCATCTAGTCTGAAAATGGAGGCGGAGGCGGTCATAGCAGCGATTTGCTGACCGTGGGACAAAGTACACAAGCATGCCTTAATTGTAATGGACACGCAAGGACTGATGAGATAGGAGTAGACAGGCATGCTTCGGGCAGAAAGGCAGGTTTCCATTCAACAATCAAAAATAGAGAGCATTTGTTGGATATTTTTCCCGCAGGACATGCTGGCATGGTGGAAAACGAGCAGGCGGACAGATCGGCTAGGTCTGCATACCTTGGTGTGATATTGGTGCATGATAAGGCTGATGTGGCCGAGGCCCTTTGGAATCGTGTGTATAGTTCAAGAGAACAGAACGATCATCACAGCTTGGAGAGAATGGTGCTGCAGGGAGTGACCAGAGGTTCTGGCTGACACTCAATACTCAAAGGAAAGGCCAAACGGACACATAATCAGACTGCTACTAATTAGTATTGGGACTCTTCGCTGGCTGTTACAGATGAGGACGGAGCAAGTATGGGAATGTCCCGAGTGTTGTGATATCGTTACTTGACTCAACACAACTCAACTCAACTCGGTGAAAGTATACGAAAGAAGTAGAAATCAGAAGGCGCATCAGAAAATAGAACAATGAAAAACTATGAGCAGTCGTGGATTCCAACCTCCAAATAAAGACAGGATTTCATTAAAGAGACAGGTCTACTTCGGTCTATTTTGTGGATGCAGCTTCAAACTAGAGGGAAATGTCAACAGTCATGGGGGCTTAAGAGCCACGATGTTTAAGAGAGGAACCTATCAAGAGAGCTCACCGAAAGTAACTAATCATAATTATTTCTTGGCGTACTCCCATTAACCACAATTAACATTAAGTGCGTTTGAGTGGGTCTACACGAAACGATAATTAACAGACTTGAGAGGAGTGGGTCAGGCCGGCACGGTCCGAGAAAGACTGCCTGAGGTTGTTCTGTAACCATATTGGCAGCTTCTGTACTCGCTGCATACCGCCGGCCATTGCACGTGGCTCAAGGATAGGCCGACATATCCAAAACTTCACACAGCGTGGCATCAGCAGTTGAAACTCTGCCCCGTGTAATATCAATTGGGGAAAACTCTGAGGTCAGGCGGTTCACAAATGCGTCCTGAAGTCTCTACTTCCTTCTACTCACTTCTCTGACCGCCAAACAATACCCGTGCGTTTGTGTAACAACTGCCCTGTACAAAGCTAGTTACATGTCGTTGTAATCAACCCCGGCATTGATTGACTGTTTGCGATTTTATAGGCTATTTCACGTTCAGGATTTTGCCATTGTTTTCTGAACGACCCACGCATCTTACCATCGAAATCAACGCACATTAATGGCCCGAGGATGATTTCCAACCCTCGTGTCACGGGAAAACTGCAGTTTAGAGATTCCTTGATAACTTACATATAAAACTACAATGTAGGAGGAGGGTTAACAATCGTGTACTTCAGTCTGATAGGAGGATAAAGGAAAGATCATTGACCGACGGATAAAAAATAGGATACAGGTGTTCGCAGAGGTCATTGCCTGACGATCTGATCGGACGGACACGGGAAACGGGAAGATTGCGTTGGGGAAAAATGAACGGAGAAAGGCGATCAACGGGTTCGGGCGCTTTGAAGTATTAGCGTAAGGGGAACCCAGGGAAACGAGCAACTAGCCACTACGTGATTTCACCGCCTTTTGATGTACAGGATACGTCAAGAGACGAGTGTTGAGGTATGAACATCAAACAATAACGGAAGAACGGGAGGCCCACTATAAATAGTAGAAACTGGGTTTTCTGTTTTAGAATGTGTTCCCAAACTGGGCAGAAATCTCTATGCCTCCTGTAGGTGGAAAGAAATACACATCCCTGATTGTTGAACGAAGATGGGATAATAGTGTGTTATTCGCTAGTGTATTTCAATTCAGGGAGTCCGATAGAGTATATAAGGTATTATAATATTAGAGGAATATTAGCATAGGGAAATATATGTTGGTGCATAGCGTTTACCATTGCTTTCTATTAGTGAATAGTTTAGACTTTGGTGAATTCATATGTCTTATGTTAGTGTTTACTTCGGAAGCATTTTCATTACGGCTGGAGAAGGGCACTTACATAAGTAGTATTAAGTGGCAGAATCATATCACTTGATTTACTATACATCTCACAGGTTCCAATTCTCATCCTGACATATCAGAGAAGATAGACACATACGTCTTGTGTACAGAAAAAGCTTTGTTGATAAACTCAAGGCATTTCATTTGGGGGGGGGGGAGAGCAAATACCTCAATAAACCAAGGAAGAACATAGACAGGGTCAAATAGGGAGACGAAATAAAATATAGCCTTAAATGAACTTTGAAAAAGAAGCAAAGGATATCCAGATAACCAAAGTAACAATGAAAAAGGAAGATAATCTTGCGGAAAGCAAAGCCAAATAAAACTACATACGTTTACACTGTAGACTCATAGTGAAGAAACAATAGACAAGTCAGAACATTGCTAGTCGATAGAGACAATATGCTGGACTGTGGTGATGTGGTTTTTTCCGGTGTTGGATTATTAACTTTGTGAAGCAGACTCTGGCGAAGTCATAGACTTACGGGAATATCCAGTGGAACAGTGTTTTTTCGTTCAATAACGGATTTACCTCCGGACTCAAGCATACGGAACATGCAGGGTGAGACCTGTCCTGTTATATGTTTGCTGTCATGTGATTTGGCCGTGAAACTGGGCGAGAGGTGATACAGAGACTAGACATTCTGAGTTCATTCCTGCACCCACAATAGAATATAATACCATCTACATATACACAGTCCATCCATACACCAGACATAGTTTTATTTTTTTAAATAAATGTTTTATTAATTGTTGAAGGAAACTTTTGTCGGAGTATGTGATGAACGAATAAGAGAGAGAGAGAGAGAGAGAGAGAGAGAGAGAGAGAGAGAGAGAGAGAGAGAGAGAGAGAGAGAGAGAGAGAGAGAGAAAGGGATAGATATATGGAAGGGAAGACAGAAGGGAGGAGTGTAGACAGAAGTCAGTCAAGAATCCCAAGGAAGAAGAAGTAATAAGGTGTGCTTGTTCATTCCACGTTCCTCCCGGGACGACAAGCTACACCTCGTCTAGGTCACCCTGGGAATTGTGAAACTGCGTGTCACTAACCCCACACACACCCTCGACCCCCAGCCCCAAACCTCGGCGCCGATCGACGTGTATAGTAAGTAAAATCTATGACTGGACTTGCGTGCCAGTATTTCTACAAGCCACCTCTGGTCGTCTGTGCGCTCACATGGCTGTACACAGCTCGGAATTATGAGGTATAGGAACATTTTTTTTTCCAATTTTCATTTTCTCTTCATTGCTTTCATTGTTTCATCTTTTTATTTTTTTCGTCCTGTCGTCACGTTTTAATGTAGTCACAGGAGATCTCCGTGACTATATGTTGTGTTTTGTGAATGTGTTTGTTTGCTGATGAAGACTAATCGCCGCAACGTCCTGTATTTTTCGTAATTCTGTTATGTAAAGCTGCACTACTTTGTGTCATTTTATATTGTTCACATGGGGTGGAATCTTCAGCTATAAGTTCATCTGAGCACCATCCTCCGAAGTCGGAGAGTGTCTGCCTGCACGGCGAGGGACCACCAGTCTGCGCACCAATGAGCCAGACATGGGACAACGGATACTCACGCAAGCCTCAGGACCTGTATGACATCAAACTGATGCTGGACAACAGGATGTCTTCATCCCATATACAGGACTTCGCGCTGGAGTTCACAGCCAGCGAACACAAGCAAGCATCTGAGCACAATAAACTCCAAAGTACTACCACCATTCATGACCCGAGTAGACTTCATTTCACCGGGTTTTATCCCATATAACCCAGTCTCTTTCCGCAGGGCGGCCTTATGTACGAACTCCACAGCCCCAGCGAAGAGCCCCAGGTGTCCCCCGAGAAAATTGCTCTGTTAAACCGAAAGACGGATCCCGGAATCGAATCCACAACCCTCAGAGATGGTGAACCAGGCAGTGAAACCACTTGGCCACGACGACTCCCACATGGGAATTGATTGACAGTTGAACCGACCTGGCGTGCCAGGACAAGGCGCACGGAGTGAGTCACTGAATGTCAATACGTCATGAAATGAGTAAAGAAACACGGACGCGAGTCGGTGAGCAGTCTTGGCTATTGAACCGCAGGGTGAGTCAGACACACACGTTGACGTGTAGATAGAGCACAGAGGTACCTGCATGCCTGTCTGGGTTCGCTTCCTGGCTGAGCAGGTATTTATAATCAGACATTATGCAGGTGTGGGGGTCACCTGAGTTGAGTATCCCCCCACAAGCTACTACTTCTGGTGCACTGGACTGATTGTTGCGTGTGGGTTAGCTTTTCATATTACCAGTGTCCCTAGCCATTAGGCGAACCCACTCCGACTTCTGAGGTGCTTGTAATTTATATTTAGTCCAGCTGATCGGTGTGGGGGATGAAACGGCTATCTCAGAATCAGCACACCGAAAATTTAAGAGCGAGGGCTCTCATCCAGTCGGGCCTTCTGACCTCAGTATATTTCTGTTAGCCTTTGTTTTGTAATGTTTATCTTGTGTGTTTTGTAATGTTTATCTTGTGTGTTTTGTAATGTTTATCTTGTGTGTTTTGTAATGTTTATCTGGCGTGTTTTGCAATGTTTATCTGGCGTGTTTTCTAATGTTTATCTTGTATGTTTTCTAATGTTTATCATATGGTTTTTTTAAAATGTTTATCGTGTATGCTTTCTAATTTATATATTATAATAGTTTATTAGAAGCCACTGGGTCCCGACAAAAACCCCAGGACCAGTAGGCTGGGGTCAAGGACCTTGGGGTTAGCAGTACAGGGTA
>JACEFZ010024776.1:242500-310000 GCA_014155875.1 Cepaea nemoralis
CTAACAGCACGCACACGCATGCATGCGTGCATAAGACAGCTATGCATACCAGTCTGTCACTTGAGTTACAATACATTATCGGTGGAAACAACAGGCACTAGAAAAACCAGCAGTTGCACAAGCATTACTGCATAAGGCAAACCGGCTAGCTCAGTAACCGGCCTGTCGCCATTTTTCTGAATATGCAGTTCACAACACAAACCACAGTGGACAGACGAAAAAGCATTCCACATGAAATCCACAGCTCACAGTGTCTCAAACACTCAACTCAGTAGCTAAGTGACGGAGCCATGTACTACAACATGTACTACAACATGAACTACAACATGTACTACAACATGTACTACAAGTCCAGATGAGGCACCACATTAACCATAACCGAACTAAAACCACTAAGCCTGTAACTAATCATAAGCTATAACCACAAAGATACCCCCATCAACCAAGCGATAAACCTCCCATAAAAGCCATAAACCACACAAGACCCACATTAACCAGAAACCACAACCACAGAAACAACACAACAAACATAAACCACACACGCCCCACAGTAAACATAAACCACACAAGCCCCACAGTAAACATAAACCACACAAGCCCCACAGTAAACATAAACCTCACAAGCCCCACAGTAAACATAAACCACACAAGCCCCACAGTAAACATAAACCACACAAGCCCCACAGTAAACATAAACCACACAAGCCCCACAGTAAACATAAACCACACAAGCCCCACAGTAAACATAAACCACACAAGCCCCACAGTAAACATACATCACAACTACACAAACCTTACACTAAAAATAAACTACAACCACATAAGTCCCACACTAATCCCAAACCAACCCACAACCACACAAGCCCCACAAATACCTTAAACCAACCCCCAACCACACAAGTTCCACACATATCCTAAACCAACCCACAACCACACAAGTCCCACATATACCCAAAATCAAACCAAACTGTCCCCACATCAACCATGTATTGTTGAGGGCAAGTTGGTCAGGCTTCGTGACTGTGTATCGAGACACAGAGAATTACAGAAGAAATCTCTCAGCGGTGAAGAATAATTACCAGTTCTTGAATGCCTCGGAATGAACCTAGAGGAGGGAGAGATGAACTGGAGTGCTGGACATAATCAATGTCATAGAAGAACTCCGGATCGGGAGACTTAAATCCCAGGAGATAGCGTTTGGGCCTGGAAGATTTAGGTCAAGCTCTCAGTGCTAGCAAACTAAGGATTTTATCTGTGGGGAACTTACTTTCTGTCATACTGCTACCCTCAATGTTTCTGTTATACTGCTACCCTCAATGTTTCTGTTATATAGCTACCCTCAATGTTTCTGTTATATAGCTACCCTCAATGTTTCTGTTATACTGCTACCCTCAATGTTTCTGTTATATAGCTACCCTCAATGTTTCTGTTACATAGCTACCCTCAATGTTTCTGTTATATTGCTACCCTCAATGTTTCTGTTATATTGCTACCCTCAATGTTTCTGTTATATTGCTACCCTCAATGTTTCTGTTATACTGCTACCCTCAATGTTTCTGTTACATAGCTACCCTCAATGTTTCTGTTACATAGCTACCCTCAATATTTTTGTTATATTGCTACCCTCAATGGTTCTATTATACTGCAACCCTCAATGTTTCGTTATACTGCAACCCTCAATGTTTCTGTTATATTGCTACTTTCAATGTTTCTGTTATATTGCTACTCACAATGTTTCTGTTATATTGCTACCCGCAATGTTTCTGTTATATTGCTACCCTCAATATTTCTGTTATATTGCTACCCTCAATGTTTCTGTTATATTGCTACTCACAATGTTTCTGTTATATTGCTATTCACAATGTTTCCGTTATATTGCTACTCACAATGTTTCTGTTATATTGCTACTCACAATGTTTCTGTTATATTGCTACCCTCAATGTTTCTGTTATATTGCTACTCACAATGTTTCTGTTATATACCTACCCTCAATGTTTCTGTTATATTGCTACTCACAATGTTTCTGTTATATTGCTACTCGCAATGTTTCTGTTGTATTGCTACTCACAATGTTTCTGTTATATTGCTACTCACAATGTTTCTGTTGTATTGCTACTCTCAATGTTTCTTTTATATTGCTATCAGCAATGTTTCTGGTATATTGCTACTCTCGATGTTTCTGTTATATTGCTACCCTCAATGTTTCTGTTATATTGCAACCTGCAATGTTTCTGTTATACTGCAACCCTCAATGTTTCTGATATACTGCAACCAGCAATGTTTCTGTTATACTGCAACCCTCAATGTTTCTGTTATATTGGTACCCTCAATGGTTCTATTATACTGCAACCCTCAATGTTTCTGTTATACTGCAATCCTCAACGTTTCTGTTATATTGCTACTCGCAATGTTTCTGTTATATTGCTACTCGCAATGTTTCTGTTAAATTGCAACCCTCAATGTTTCTGTTATATTACTACTCGCAATGTTTCTGTTGCAACCCGCAATGTTTCTGTTATATTGCTACTCGCAATGTTTCTGTTATATTGCTACTCGCAATGTTTCTGTTAAATTGCAACCCTCAATGTTTCTGTTATATTGCTACTCGCAATGTTTCTGTTAAATTGCAACCCACAATGTTTCTGTTATATTGCTACTCGCAATGTTTCTGTTATATTGCTACTCGCAATGTTTCTGTTAAATTGCAACCCGCAATGTTTCTGTTATATTGCTACTCGCAATGTTTCTGTTATATTGCTACTCGCAATGTTTCTGTTATATTGCTACCCTCAATGTTTCTGTTATATAGCTACCCTCAATGTTTCTGTTATATTGCTACCATGATATACCACAACCCTCAATGTTTCTGTTATACTGCAACCCTCAATGTTTCTGTTATATTGCTACCCTCAATGGTTCTATTATACTGCAACCCTCAATGGTTCTATTATACTGCAACCCTCAATGTTTCTGTTATATTGCTACTTTCAATGTTTCTGTTATATTGCTACTCACAATGTTTCTGTTATATTGCTACCTGCAATGTTTGTGTTATATTGCTACTCACAATGTTTCTGTTATATTGCTACCCGCAATGTTTGTGTTATATTGCTACTCACAATGTTTCTGTTATATTGCTATCCACAATGTTTCTGTTATATTGCTACTTTCAATGTTTCTGTTATATTGCTACTTTCAATGTTTCTGTTATATTGCTACCCTCAATGTTTCTTTTATATTGCTACTTTCAATGTTTCTGTTATATTGCTACTCACAATGTTTCTGTTATATTGCTACCCTCAATGTTTCTGTTATATTGCTACCCACAATGTTTCTGTTATATTGCTATTCACAATGTTTCTGTTATATTGCTACTCACAATGTTTCTGTTATATTGCTACTCACAATGTTTCTGTTATATTGTTACTCACAATGTTTCTGTTATATAGCTACCCTCAATGTTTCTGTTATATTGCTACTCACAATGTTTCTGTTATATTGCTACTCGCAATGTTTCTGTTGTATTGCTACTCACAATGTTTCTGTTATATTGCTACTCACAATGTTTCTGTTGTATTGCTACCCTCAATGGTTCTATTATACTGCAACCCTCAATGTTTCTGTTATATTGCTACCCTCAATGGTTCTATTATACTGCAACCCTCAATGGTTCTATTATACTGCAACCCTCAATGTTTCTGTTATATTGCTACTCACAATGTTTCTGTTATATTGCTACTCACAATGTTTCTGTTGTATTGCTACTCTCAATGTTTCTTTTATATTGCTATCAGCAATGTTTCTGGTATATTGCTACTCTCAATGTTTCTGTTATATTGCTATCCGCAATGTTTCTGTTATATTGCTACTCGCAATGTTTCTGTTACATAGCTACCCTCAATGTTTCTGTTACATAGATACCCTCAATGATTCTGTTATATATCTACCCTCAATGTTTCTGTTATATTGCTACCCTTATTGTTTTTGACTCCCATGTTTGTTAATCTCATGCCTTTGCTATTGTAATCTTTGTTAATCTCATTTCTTTGCTACTGTAATCTTTGTTAATCTCATGCCTTTGCTACTGTAATCTTTGTTAATTTCATTCCTTTCCTACTGTAATTTTTGTTAAACTCATGCCTTTGCTACTGTAATCTTTGTTAATCTCATGCCTTTGCTACAGTAATCTTTGTTAATCTCATTCCTTTGCTACTGTAATCTTTGTTAATCTCATTCCTTTGCCACTGTAATCCGTATTAATTTCATGCCTTTGCTACTGTAATCCATGTTAATCTCATTCCTTTGCTACTGTAATCCGTGTTAATCCCATTCCTGTGCTACTGTAATCTGTGTTAATCTCATGCCTTTGCTACTGTAATCCGTGTTAATCTCATTCCTTTGCTACTGTAATCCGTGTTAATCCCATTCCTGTGCTACTGTAATCCGTGTTAATCTCATGCCTTTGCTACTGTAATCCGTGTTAATCCCATCCCTGTGCTACTGTAATCCGTGTTAATCTCATTCCTGTGCTACTGTAATCCGTGTTAATCCCATTCCTGTGCTACTGTAATCCGTGTTAATCTCATTCCTTTGCTACTGTAATCCGTGTTAATCCCATCCCTGTGCTACTGTAATCCGTGTTAATCTCATTCCTGTGCTACTGTAATCCGTGTTAATCCCATTCCTGTGCTACTGTAATCCGTGTTAATCTCATTCCTTTGCTACTGTAATCCGTGTTAATCTCATTCCTTTGCTACTGTAATCCGTGTTAATCCCATTCCTGTGCTACTGTAATCCGTGTTAATCCCATTATTTCGTTTATGTCATGTTTCTGAAACTGGTTTTCCACTGTAGTTTTTGCGTTCGCTCGCCCTGAACTCAAGCATACCCCACACACATGCCACTTCTAGTGCACTGGACTGGTTTTTGCGTGTGGATTCGCTTTTCCTATTACCAGTGTCCCTTGTCATTCCACCAGGCGAACCCACTCCGACTTCTGAGGTACGTGTTAATTTACGTCCCAACGCTAAAAACGAGAAGTCAACTGTCATGGACCAATGAGCGTGACTAAAGCTCACACCCGTATCATGGCTGAAAGGGCAGTTTGCCTTGTGCGAGAAGCACACTTTCGACCGGGTCCAGGAGAGAAAGGCATCTCCTGGATTTGACACTTGGAGGATGACCGTGGTCGAAGATAGATTGGGCCAGACTCATAGTAGGCGATGGCCAATGTATACGGCCGCCAACTGTAGATGTGTCAGTTAGCAAGTGTTTTATATTGGTAGTATTTTAGTGAAGATTAATAATGTGAAAATACGTAGGTAATCCTAGTTGGTGGACATAATATAAATAACTTACATTATATTGATGACACCGTCCTGATAGCAACAAGTCACAAAGATGTACAGGAAATGATAGATAGAGTGGTTGTAGAAAGTGAAAACGTGGGCCTTAGTTTGAATAATAGAAAGACAGAAGTCATCGTGGTATCAAAGAAACAGATTGTTCCTAAATGTGCTATTAAAGTAAATGACTGTCATTTACTGCCAATATAGTACCTTGCGGTGTATGGCAGAGGGGTCTTTGAGCCTGACGAATTAAGGCCGCCTGGCTAGTGCAGTCGCCGCGAACTGTGCAGGTTGGATTTCCTTTTTGCCCCCGACATAAAAAAACATCCCACACCTTACCGAGGATTCGAACCCGGGTCTCCCGAAGCAGAATCTGGCATTCTAGCCACTCGGCCAACCGCTTTGACGTTATTTAGAAATTAAGATATCTGGGTACACGTATAACATCAGATGGAAGATGCATCACTGAGATAAAGAACAAAATACAATCTGTGTGTGAAATTCGATGTTTACTGTCATCTTGGTTAAACTCAATGTTTACTGTCATCTGGGTTAATCTCAATGTTTATTGTCATCTTGGTTAAACTCAATGTTTACTGTCATCTTGGTTAAACTCAATGTTTACTGTCATCTTGGTTAAGTTGATATTCTGGGCAAGTTTTATGTTCGGTAGTTTGCCATTACTTTCTGAACGAGAAGTCAAAGTTGAAGTCCAGCTGACCGGTGTAGAGGTTGAACCCGGACCTGTCGTCAGCGCACCAGAAATTAAAGCGCAAGCGTATTAAACCTGGCGACCAAGAGAGCTCTTGTTACACGGTAATATTTGTTACACCTATTTTACTGTAATGTTCGTTAAGTAATTTTATATTTTACATTTAGCTAAACTCATAATTTACTGTAATATCTATATTTAACCTTTGTTAAACTCTTTTGTTTTCATTTGTTAGTGTAATCTTTCTTGAACTTCTACCGGGTGTTTGTAAAGTCTCACCACACTTTGTATGTAAAACAAATTGGAAAAATAAAATACATGATGTCATTAAAACATATGCTCCACGGTCCCCCGTGAAGCAATATGCAGTGAATGGCTGTCGTCTGTTGGAGTAATGATTTGCAACTCAAACAGAATGGTGTTATCAATGTAAGAAAGATCTTTTTTCAAATTTGTTCTATATACAAAGTGTAGTGAGATTTTACAAACAACCTGTATATTTATTACTGACGTATTCTAACTTCAGATAATTGCTACTGTAATCTTTGTTACTCTTATTTGGCGTTAACTGTTAACTTTATTACCCTCAGTTGTTCTTACAATTATCTTTATTAAAATCACGTTTGTGACCATGATCCTGTTACCACAATGTTTTGCAGGTCATAGTCAGATATGATTGAGCTACCGGATGACAGTAGACTGTACTACCAAGTTTCTGTTAGTCGAATGTTGGGAAGCCAGGTCTTAGTCAGATGTGATTGAGCTACCGCATGACAGAAGGAACTACCGTATGACAGAAGACGGTACTGCCTACTTTCTGTTAGCGCCGAATGTTGGGAGGTGCTCACCAAACCCCGACACCCCACATTGTGTTAAGCGCAACTGGGACGGTTAAAAGCCTGACCCTAGTGCGAGGCAATGCAACCTAAAGATTAACTTTCATGGCAGGACAGGCCAGGTCCGAAGCTTTGATCAACAACTGGTCTAGAATCGAAGATCCGACGGACAGTTAGAGCAATGCTTTGATGATCCGACAGCTTCTACAGCTGGTCTTTTCATGGACGTATTGCTACCTTTCCTCTGGAGTGAACTAGACAGGCCAAGAGAGGGATCATGCCGCATGGACAACACATAATCTCTAAATCCAGCCCAGGCTTTTTATTACGGAGAGGTTATTATTATTTTTTAAAGTACAATTAACAAACCATCAATACGGCAAAGTACTAGTACAGTACAGAATACAGTACAGTAAAGTGTGTTACTGATTTCTTAATCACCCTCATTTGTTGTTAGTGTTACTTTAATTACCAATTAGTTGCTATTGCTGCCCATATAACCCTCAAGCGGTGTTATTATCTTGCCGTATTGACAGAGGATAGTTTGTAAGACCAGGGATGGAATTATAGCTCTCCATAGCACAACGCCAGGGTTGAAATGTAGAGACAATGTGTTGCCCATGCAGCATGATCTCTCTCTCTCTCTCTCTCTCTCTCTCTCTCTCTCTCTCTCTCTCTCTCTCTCTGTTCGTTCTCTCTCGGCCTGCCTAGTTCACACCTGAGAAAAGGTAACACCAATACATCTGGAACAAGACAAGCTGCAGAAGTTGCCGGGTCAGCAAAGCAATGCTCTAACTGTCCGCCTGTCGGAGCTTCGATCCTAGGCCAGCTGCCAACCAAGGCATTTTGTCTTTAGGTTGCATTTCCTCGAACCAGGATAAGGCTTGTACCCTCCCAATTGAACTCCTCCGCCCGAAGTCGTTGGCACAATGTGGGGTGTCGGGTTTGGTAAGCACCGCCCAACGTTCAGCGCTAACAGAAAGCAGGTAGTACCGTCTACTGTCACACGGTAGCTCAGTCATATCTGACTCAATCAATCAATCATGTGCCATGCCGGAAAGCGTGGCCGGTCATGACTCGCCATTTCACCCAGTCACCTGAGTCGTGGATCAGCTCAGTGTTCATCTCGACCATGCCATGTGGCCAAGCCATCCATGTATTTACTTCTCGGTCTTCCCCTTGGTCTGTTCCCTTCGATCTTGCCAGTTGTCACCAAGTTCTCCTTTTCATTCTCATAACATGTCCAAAAAAAATTGACTGTCTGCGTCTAATTTCTCTAATCAATTTACGATTTTCATGTGTCCCCTGTAGTACTTGGTCATTGGTTTTTCTGTCTGTCCATGGTATTCTTTGCACTCTCTTCAGAAACCACATTTCTACAGCCATCAGATGTTTTTTACGTTTGACTGATCATTGTCCAGGTTTCATATCCATACAAAAGAATAGACTCTATGTAGCATCTCAACACTCTTTTTCTCGTTTCAATTGACATCTTTTTATTGGTCAGTATGTTTTTCATCTTGCTAAAGGCTACTTTCGCCATGGCGATTCTTGTTCTAATCTCTTCAAGTCATCTCCCTTCAGATGTTATGACTTTTCCGAGATAATTGTACCGATTCACTTGTTGAAGTGCATTCCTATATACGACTAAGACCTGACAAAGCGAAATTAGACTTAGTCACAATTTTTGGACACATTATGAAAAGTTGGTGATAACTGGCAAGAGTGAGGGGAAAAGAACAAGGGGAAGACAGAGAAGTAAATATCTGAAAGGCTTAGCCACATGGCATGGTCGAGACGGGAACACTGAGCTGATCCACGGCTTTGGTGATCGTGTGAAATGGTGAATGAAACATGACCGCCCACGCTTATCGGCATGGCACATACTGATAATGATGTGTCTGTTACAGTCAACAGTTACACTTCCATGCTTCTTTACTCTCTATAGAGCCTCTGATGTCTTCTAGGGCATCCTGGTTAGTTCCTGTGTGATACTATGCCCGCTAGCGGATCTGCCTAAACCGTTTTAATTTCTTCGGTCTTTTCCAAATTCGTGCCGGTAGTAATTTACTTCTCCAATTACCTGGTTCTTTTCATCTTCGCTACTTGGTAGTCTTTTTAAGATGAGATCTGTAGAATTTCATCAACATCTAGTTTCTCGTCAACTAATGGTATTCTTTCTTGCGTTCTTGTTCACATTTTGAGCACACTCTGAGATGCGATCGTGGTTCTTTTTCGGAGGATCTGGCATCTGCGTGTGGGTTTTCTCTGAATTGAGTTGCCCTGGGGTAAAACTTCATTTCATAATTACTCGGTTTGTCGCTCAGATGAACTTAAAATGTCCAGATATGGGGGATTGTCTTTCGCAATTCTTTCCCTTAAATAAAACATAAAGAACTGGGTTGCGTGCCTTTCTAAATTACTTCCCATGATTAAATAATTAGAAACGGGTTTTTGCTGAAGTTATAGAAAGTGGGCCTTGTTAGCGTGGTTGATTGGGTACTGCGCTTATAATGTCATCAGAGTGGGCGGACGAGAGTTCGACGCCTGCGTTTGGCGTCTCACTAAGTGAGGGAAATACTAGCCACCTATTGCTCTGGGTATTGAGGGTAGGTCTTAGGACAATTGTGAGGATAAATCTATCATGGTAACAGTCAGGGTAGATCTATCATGGCAACAGTGAGGGTAGATGAATGATACAACAGTGAGAGTAGATTTATCAGGTCAACTGTGAGGGTAGATCAATGATACAACAGTGAGAGTAGATTTATCAGGTCAACTGTGAGGGTAGATCAATGATACAACAGTGAGGGTAGATTTATCAGGGCAACAATGAGGGTAGATCTATCAGGGCAACAGTGAGGGTAGATCTATCAGGGCAACAGTGAGGTTAGATCTATCAGGGCAACAGTGAGGTTAGATCTATCAGGGCAACAGTGAGGGTAGGTCTATCAGGGCAATAGTGAGGGTAGATCTATCAGGGCAACAGTGAGGTTAGATCTATCAGGGCAACAGTGAGGGTAGGTCTATCAGGGCAACAGTGAGGGTAGATCTATCAGGGCAACAGTGAGGGTAGATCTATCAGGGCAACAATGAGGGTAGATCTATCAGGGCAACAGTGAGGGTAGATCTATCAGGGCAACAATGAGGGTAGATTTATCAGGGCAACAGTGAGTGGTAGATCTATCAGGGCAACAGTGAGGGTAGATTTATCAGGACAACAGTGAAGGTAGATCTATAGATCAGGGCAACAGTGAGGGTAGATTTATCAGGGCAACAGTGAGGGTAGATCTATCAGGGCAACAGTGAAGGTAGATCTATCAGGGCAACAGTGAGGGTAGATCTATCACAGCAACTGTGAGAGTTATATCTATCAGGGCAACAGTGAAGGTAGATCTATAGATCAGGGCAACAGTGAGGGTAGATCTATAGATCAGGGCAACAGTGAGGGTAGATCTATCAGGGCAACAGTGAAGGTAGATCTATCAGGGCAACAGTGAAGGTAGATCTATCAGGGCAACAGTGAAGGTAGATCTATCAGGGCAACAGTGAAGGTAGATCTATCAGGGCAACAGTGAAGGTAGATCTATCAGGGCAACAGTGAAGGTAGATCTATCAGGGCAACAGTGTGGGTAGATCTATCAGGGCAACAGTGAGGGTAGATCTATCAGGGCAACAGTGAGGTTAGATCTATCAGGGCAACAGTGAGGGTAGGTCTATCAGGGCAACAGTGAAGGTAGATCTATCAGGGCAACAGTGAGGGTAGATCTATCAGGGCAACAGTGAGGGTAGATCTACCAGGGCAACAGTGAGGGTAGGTCTATCAGGGCAACAGTGAAGGTAGATCTATCAGGGCAACAGTGAGGGTAGATCTATCAGGGCAACAGTGAGGGTAGGTCTATCAGGGCAACAGTGAAGGTAGATCTATCAGGGCAACAGTGAGGGTAGGTCTATCAGGGCAACAGTGAAGGTAGATCTATCAGGGCAACAGTGAGGGTAGATCTATCAGGGCAACAGTGAAGGTAGATCTATCAGGGCAACAGTGAGGGTAGATTTATCAGGGCAACAGTGAGGGTAGATCTATCAGGGAAACAGTGAGGGTAGATTTATCAGGGCAACAGTGAGGGTAGATCTATCAGGGCAACAGTGTGGGTAGATCTATCAGGGCAACAGTGAAGGTAGATCTATCAGGGAAACAGTGAGGGTAGATTTATCAGGGCAACAGTGAGGGTAGGTCTATCAGGGAAACAGTGAAGGTAGATCTATCAGGGAAACAGTGAGGGTAGGTCTATCAGGGCAACAGTGAGGGTAGATCTATCAAGGTAACAGTGAGGGTAGATATATCAAGGTAATAGTGTGGGTAGATCTATCAGATCAACAGTGAAGATAAGCAAGGCAATGACTCCCAGAAGCGAATGCCAAACAAGATGATTAGAAAATAAACAAGCAGCCAACTTACCTGCTCCACAATGAAAATCCGAAAGTGGATCTGCTGCCGCTTGAGCAAGGGAATGAGGTAATACAGCAGGACCTTCAGGTGGCTGAAGCGGTCTCTGTAGGGAATGATGACGGCCACACGATGTCGTGATACGCAGGATGGTGGCCGCCACTCCCCGCCATCCATGACGTCACTGTTGTTGCTGATTAAGTCGTTTATGTCTAGTGTGATGTTGAGGTTGACGTCCGTGGCATTGCCCACTGCAAGTAAAATGTGCGGTGATGTGTTATGTGACCAAGCATATAATAGGGAACACGATAAAATGTACGCAGATGTGTTATGTGACAAGCAAGTAATAGGGAATAAAGTAAAATGTACGGTGATGTGTTATATGACCAAGCAAATAGGGAAAAAGGTAAAATGTACGCAGAAGTGATAAGTGACCAGGCAAATGATAGGGAACAGCGTAAAATGTATGCAGATGTGTTATGTGTCCAAGCAAATGATAGGGAACAGAGTAAACTGTAAGAAGAAGAGTTATGTGATCAGGCAAATAACAGGGAACAGAGTAAACTGTAAGCAGAAGTGTTATGTGATCAGGCAAAAGATAGGGAACAGAGTAAACTGTAAGCAGATGTGTTATGTGACCAGGCAAATGATATGGAACAGAGTAAACTGTGTTATATGGCCAAGCAAATAATATGAAACAGAGTAATATGTACGTAGATATGTTATGTAACTAATCAAATAATAGGGAATAAAGTAAAATGTACACAGCTGTGTTATGTGACCAGGCAAATGATAGGGAACATAGTAAACTGTAAGCAAGTGTGTTATGTGACCAAGCAAATAACAGCGAATATAATAAGTGACACATGAATAATACAAGAATAAGTGTTATGCGACCACAACAGACAGACAGACAGACAGACAGACAGAGAGACAGACAGGCAGACAGGCAGGCAGGCAGACAGACAGACAGACAGACAGACAGACAGACAGACAGACAGACAAATAAGATGCGCATCTTTCAGCGTTGTTTTTCGAATCATCAAATTATTGGTAAATGCCTACCCTCATCACGAATCCATCTGTATATAATTTCCAGTGACTGGCTGCAACCTTTAGTCTTTCTTTCACATGCGCTTCTATTACATGCTCTCTAACCACATGCTCTTATACGATTCGCGCTCCTACCACATTCGCTCCTTCCACATACGCTCTTACCACATACGCTCCTACGACATAAGCTCTTACCAGATACGCTCCGCTCCTGCTACATACGCTCCTATCACATAAGCTCCTGCTACACACGATCCTACCACACACGCTCCTACCACACACGCTCATGCCACATACGCTCCTACCACACATGCTCCTACAACATACGCTCCAGCCACTGATCGCACCCTATTTTCTGTTACACACTGGCCTGCCTTTAACTGCCACTGGTCTTGTCACTGACTGACATCTGTTGTGTCGCTGTCATACTGTCCTTTCACTGACTGACATCTTTGTCTGTCGCTGTCATACTGTCCTGTCACTGTTTGACATCGGTGTGTCGCTGCCATACTGTCCTGTCCTGTCACTGTCTGACATCGGTGTCTTTCACTGTCTGACATCGGTGTCTGTCGCTGTCATACTGTCCTGTCCTGTCACTGTCTGACATCGGTGTCTTTCGCAGTCACGCTGTCATGTCACTGACTGACATCGGTTCTGTAGTTGTCACACTTTCCTATCACTGTCTGACATCGGTGTCTGTCACTGCCATAGTGTCCTGTCACTGACTGACAATGGTGTTTGTCGCTGTCTTACTGCCCTGACACTGAGTGACATCGGTGCCTGTCGCTGTCATGCCACCTTGTCACTGTCTTACATCGGAATATTCTGCTGATATACTAATTATACTAATTATACTGACTGCCAGCTGTGTCCGGTGCAATCACACTCTGCTGCCACTGACAGAAAACTACACCCTTAGTGCCATCCGCATATGACAACATCTCGGCCAAGTAAACGATATTTCGACACAACAACTAGTATTATCCCCACCCGGACGATAGCTATGTCTCCCAACAACATCAGACCACCCGGACCCTAGCTTTTCCCCCCAACAACATCAGAACACTCGAACCCTAGCTTTGTCCCCCAACAACACCAGAACACCCGGACACTAGTTTTGTCCCAACAACATCAGAACACCAAGACCCTAGCTTTGTCCCACAATAACATTAAAACACACGGACCCTAGCTTTGTCCCCCAACAACATTAGAACACACGGACCCTAGCTTTGTCCCCCAACAACATCAGAACATCCGGAGATCAAGCTCGCAGTAAAAGATCATGACAACAACAGAAGGTCTATCGGAGGTAGACACCATAAACTGAATGTGCAACAAACCCCAGAAACAGCAAGTGCGCCAGACTAGCAAGAACAGCAGAAACAGCATGCCTATCGGAGACAGACCCCAGAAACAGCATGTCTATCGGAGACAGACCTCAGAAACAGCATGTCTATCGGAGGCAGACAGCAGAAACAGTGTGTCTATCGGAGGCAAACCCCAGAAACAGTATGTCTATAGAAGGCAGACCCCAGAAACAGCATGTGCGCCAGACTAGCAAGAACAGCAGAAACAGCATGTCTATTTGAGACAGACCCCAGAAACAGCATGTCTATCGGAGACAGACCCCAGAAACAACATGTCTATCGGAGGCAGACAGCAGAAACTGTGTCTATTGGAGGCAAACCCCAGAAACAGCATGTCTATCGAAGGCATACCCCAGAAACAGCATGTCTATCTGAGACAAACCCCAGAAACAGCATGTGTGCCAAACCCCAGAAACAGCATGTGTGCCAAACCCCAGAAACAGCTTGTGTACCAAACCCCAGAAACAACACGTGTGTCAGATCCCAGAAACAGATTGTGTGTCAGACCCCAGAAACAGCATGTCTATCGGAGGCAGACCCCAGAAACAGCATTTCTATCGGAGGCAGACAGCAGAAACAGTGTGTCTATCGGAGGCAAACCCCAGAAACAGTATGTCTATAGAAGGCAGACCCCAGAAACAGCATGTGCGCCAGACTAGCAAGAACAGCAGAAACAGCATGTCTATTTGAGACAGACCCCAGAAACAGCATGTCTATCGGAGACAGACCCCAGAAACAACATGTCTATCGGAGGCAGACAGCAGAAACTGTGTCTATTGGAGGCAAACCCCAGAAACAGCATGTCTATCGAAGGCATACCCCAGAAACAGCATGTCTATCTGAGACAAACCCCAGAAACAGCATGTGTGCCAAACCCCAGAAACAGCATGTGTGCCAAACCCCAGAAACAGCTTGTGTACCAAACCCCAGAAACAACATGTGTGTCAGATCCCAGAAACAGATTGTGTGTCAGACCCCAGAAACAGCATGTCTATCGGAGGCAGACCCCAGAAACAGCATGTCTATCGAAGGCAGACCACAGAAAGAGCATGTCTACCGAAGGCAGACCCAAGAAACAGCATGTCTATCGAAGGCAGACCCCAGAAACAGCATGTCCATTGGAGGCAAACCCCAGAAACAGCATGTGTGCCAGACCCCAGAAACAGCATGTGTGTCAGGTCCCAGAAACAGATTGTGTGTCAGACCCAATAAACAGCATGTCTAATGAAGGCAGACCCCAGAAACAGCATGTCCATTGGAGGCAAACCACAGAAACAGCATCTGTGCCAAACCCCAGAAACAGCATGTGTGTCAGACCCAAGAAACAGCATGTCTATCGGAGGCAGACCCCAGAAACAGCATTTCAATCGAAGGCAGACCACAGAAAGAGCATGTCTATCGAAGGCAGACCCAAGAAACAGCATTTCTATCGAAGGCAGACCCAAGAAACAGCATGTCTATCGAAGGCAGACCCCAGAAACAGCATGTCCATTGGATGCAAACCCCAGAAACAGCGTGTGAGCCAGACCCCAAAAACAGCATGCCTACTGGAGGTAGATCTCAGAAACAGCGTGTGTGCCAGACCCCAGACACAGCATGTCTATCGGAGGCAGACCCCAGAAACAGCATGTGTGCCAGACCCCAGAAACAGCATACCTATCGGAGGCTGAACCCCAGACAGCATGTGACCCCAGAAACAGCATGTGTGCGACACCCCATCCATAGAAGTTTGGACTTTCTTTCCGGGGATCGATACACAAGCCGAGAGCCTAAAATAGCAGACCCGGGGTGAAGGGGATCCAAGGGACCCAGTGTGTGTTCACAAAGTAGAAACCGTCCTGTGCGACAGCTCCTGCGATCGATATAGGCCTGGTCGTCTGTTTTATTGTTTCTTTCTTTAATCTCTGATTTCCGGCTTCCATCTTCTTTTGTTTCTATGTTTCTTTATTCTTTGATTCCCCGCTTTATTTATATCTTCTGTCTGTCTGTCTGTCTGTCTGCCTGCCTGCCTGTTGGTACTCCTACTTTTCTTCCTGAGTGTCTCTCTCTCTCTCTCTCTCTCTCTCTCTCTCTCTCTCTCTCTCTCTCTCTCTCTCTCTCTCATCAAAGCTTCCTTGTTTCTTTGTGTGTTTGTTTCTTACTGTCCCACACCTACACATAATCTGTTGTTCTTTTTATATTGAAAATAGTTTTTCTATGTAGTTTTCCATAAATGTTTATGCTAATATTATTAACTATTTTTCAGAAATGCTTAGGCTAAAATTTTAAACTACTTTTTAGAAATGTGTATGCTAATATTGTTAACTAGTTTCCAGAAATTTGTATGCTAATATTGTTAACTATTTTCCATAAATGTTTATGCTAAAATTGTTAACTATTTTCCAGAAATGTTTAGTCTAAAATTGCTATTTATGTTTTTCGAAATGTTTATGCTAAAATTGTTAACAATGTTAGCATAAACATTTCTGGTAAAACTGAACTATTTCCCAGAATTGTTTATGGTAAAATTATTAGCTATGTAAATGAATGTTTACTGATCTTGTCTGTCTAACTGCCTGTCTGTCTGTCTGTCTATGTTTACGTTGCTCTGTATCTGGCTGAGTATGTCTACGTTGCTCTGTGCCTGTCTATGCCTACGTTGTCCTGTGATTGTCTGTGCCTACGTTGCCCTGTGTCTGTCTATGCCTACGTTGCCCTGTGATTGTCTGTGCCTACGTTGCCCTGTGTCTTCTATGCCTACGTTGCCCTGTGTCTGTCTATGCCTACGTTGCCCTGTGTCTGTCTATGCCTACGTTGCCCTGTGTCTGTCTATGCCTACGTTGCCCTGTGTCTGTCTATGCCTACGTTGCCCTGTGTCTGTCTGTGCCTACGTTGCCCTGTGTCTGTCCAGACCCCATTGTCACGTGTGCCACTGTCCCCACAATTTGTGAAGATAATAACAGCTCAGCACTTCTCGTCTCACGGCGGGACGCAATAGAGTAGGAAGCTATATTTGACAAGCGGTCTGCTGGATTGTGGGGCCTCAGGAGTACAGCTTGGCGACAGCAAAACACGCAGTCCCTCTCTACATGCTGGCTCGCTGGCCTGGAAGAATCCGCATCGTCATTTAAGGGGCTATCTCTCGCCATCTCACAGATAAATACACCATTAACTCTCTCTCTCTCTCTCTCTCTCTCTCTCTCTCTCTCTCTCTCTCTCTCTCTCTCTCTCTCTCTCTCTCTCTCTCTCTCATACAGACGTGCGGGCACACACTGTCAAGTAACACTGAATTGAATTCTAGTCTAAGGATGAAACGTCTTTATGGAATCAATATCTCAGAGGATCCTTTAGTCACACACACTGGGGCGCCCACACGCACACACATACACACACCAAGACAAAATAGGAGCGCAGTTCTTGTCTGACACTTGATCCTTTGATAACACACGCACGCACACAAATATCACACACACACACACACACACACACACACACACACACATACACAGATAAAGGTAGAGGATAAATAGAAGAGAGAAAGAAGAAGAGTTGGAAAGAGAGAGAGAGAGAGAGAGAGAGAGAGAGAGAGAGAGAGAAACGAGACACACACACACACACACACACACACACACACACGACTCAGCACAGTACACACAGGAGTCAGCACAGTGCACACATGACTCAGTACAGTACACACATGACTCAGTAGGCTACAGTACACACATGACTCAGCACATAACACACAGGACTCAGCACAGTACACACATTACTTAACACATTACACACATGACTCAGCACAGTATACACATAACTCAGCACAGTACACACATTACTTAGCACATTACACACAGGAGTCGGCACAGTACACACAGGAGTCGGCACAGTACACACAGGAGTCGGCACAGTACACACAGGAGTCGGCACAGTACACACAGGAGTCGGCACAGTACACACAGGAGTCAGCACATTACGCACATAAGTCAGTACAGTACGCACACGAGATAGCACAGTTCCCACGATCAGGCACAGATCAGGCCCAGGCTGTCAACATGTCCTAAACACGTGACGTGGCTATGTCATTGTGCAGGCACCGCGCCCACGCGCACAGATGGGAGACTGGACACAGCGTGCGACCTGGTCTTGCAACACACGCTTCAAGCAGACCTAGCAATTCTTCACACTGGTTCAACAGCACGTCACAGTTGATGTGTCCCTTGAACAAGGCACAGGTCTCGTGTGGAGGTGGCCGGTTCGAATCGACGCGTGACTACGACGTGCGATGAGTATGTTGCCCAGTGTGTCGTCTAATGGTACAGTAGTGCGTTCAGTAGTTTGCCACTGCTTTCTGAACAACTGACACATGTACCATTGTATGAAAACCAACGCAATGGGGTCTGTTGCCAAATCTCTCTCTCCTGTGTTTAAAACGCGGTATGCGGGATTATGAATTGCCTCCGTAAAGCATTCGCCACAGAGCCGGCTTCTCCAACATGTTAAGTAACAAAGACAAACTAAATATCACGAAAACAATAAACAGAACTGATCAAAATACACGTACAGAATACAAAAGCAGTATAGGAGAGGCACGAATATTCAGAAATCAAATATGACAGTAGTGCAAGCAGCAAGACACAAATAAACTAGGAAAGTACGCCAACTTGCTCGTTGCAATGCTTCACCGCAAAAACAGAAGGACACAAAAAGAAGAGAAGATGTATATTTATTTTTAAAAATGTGACTACAGCAAGGAAGGACAAAACCAAATCGGATGTACAATAACAGGATGTATTTGTTTTTATTGCCGGATCAATAACATGTCTGTAGTGATTAATGGACATGCGATCAGGCAATCTATGGCTGGAAGACAAATGATACAGACTTAGCTGGCCGTAAATAGCAGGTGAGCTTCAGAAACGCACTAGCATTGGTGTTGTCAATTATTCCACCAGTGAGACAGACAGTCGAGCAGTCATTTAGTCCTTTATTCCACCATTGAGACAGACAATGTAGTACTCACGTTGTCATTATTAAACTATTGAGATAGACAGTCTAGCAGTCATTTAGTCATTTATTCCACCATTGAGACATACAGTCTAGCAGTCATTTAGTCAGTTATTCCACCATTGAGACACTCAGTCTAGTAGTCATGTAGTAAATCATTCCACCATTGGTACAGTCAGTCTAGTAGCCATGTAGTCAGTTATTCCACCAATGAGATAGATAATATAGTACTCACGTAGTAATTATTAAGCCATTAAGACAGACAATGTAGCAGTAATGTAGCCAATTATTCCACGATTCAGACAGACAATCTATTAGTGGTGTAGTCAATTATTCCACTATTGACACAGACAATCTGGCAGTTATGTAGTCAGTCATTTCACCATTGAGACAGACCATCTATCAGTGGTGTAGTAAATTATTCCATAAGTGGGACAGACAATCTAGCAGCCATGTAGTCAATTATTTCACGATTCAGACAATCTATCAGTGGTGTAGTCGATTATTCCACAATTGGGACAGACTATCTAGCAGCCATGTAGTCAATTATTCCACCATTGACACAGACAATCTGGCAATCATGTAGTCAGTCATTCAACCACTGAGACAGACAATCTACTAGGGAGATTTACATTCCACCAGTGATTCAGATATTATACTAGTGAGACATGCTATTAGTGGTTTTCAATATTTTTTGGCCCACCCACTCCCTCACCATATGTTCAGAAAGGCATTCCCCCCTTTCATATTCCCTCCCTATAAATCCCCCCTCCCCTACACAGTATACGTAAAATTTGAAGCTACATTTAATAACACATACTAGAACGAGTCTAGACGCCTACATAAAACGTGATTTGCGGGCCTACTTACGTTGTAAAACAAACATCAGATAGACAAGAAGTACAGAACCGTTAAGTATGGAGGGAAAACAGTATCAAGTAATCGGTCCTTGTGTTAACGCGATCTTGAAATAATCTTAATTTCCCCCCCCCCCCCCACCCGGAAACCTTACAATTCCCCCTGGAAAGGGGGGAGGCATCTCCACCGGTTGAGAACCACTGATTTAGACAGTCTATCAATGGTACAGACACTCTACAAGTTAGGTAAACAGACAATCTACAAGTGAAGATAGACATTTTTGCGATGAGATATTAAAACAACCTACTGGTGAGAAAGTCGGCATTCTACCAGTGAGACAGACATTCTACAATTTGTAAATTCAGACATTCTACCAGTGAGAAAGACAGAATATCTACAAGACAGTCAAGTATTCTACCAGTGAGACATTCTACCAGTGCGATAGACAATCTACCAGTGAAACATACATTATACTAGTAAGACAGACATTCTACCATGCGACAGACATTCTCCCAGTGAGACAGACTTTCTACCAGTGACACAAACATTATAACCAATGATACATACATTCTACCAGTGAGACAGACATTCTACCAGTGAGACAGACATTCTCCCAGTGAGACAGACTTTCTACCAGTGACACAAACATTATAACCAATGATGCAGACATTCTACCAGTGAGATAGACATTCTGCCAGTGCGAAATACATTCTACCAGTGAGATAGTCATTCTACCAGTGCGATAGACATTCTACCAGTGCGATAGACATTCGACCAGTGCGATAGGCATTTACTAGTGAGACAGATATTCTACCAGTGATACTGACATTCTACCAGTTTGACAGACATTCTACCAATACCATAGACATTCTACTGGTGAGATAGATATTCTACTAGGCAATGAATTAGACATACTCTACAATTGTGAAATTCAGACATTCTACATGTGAAAAGGACAGACAAGCTACAAGATAGACACGCAAACTACCAGTGAGACAGACATTCTACTATTGCGATAAACATTTTACGAGTAAGCCTGACAATATATACACGAGAATGGAAGAATCCTACAGTAATAAAGACAGACATTCTACAAGAAATAAAGACATTCTACAAGAAAGAAAGACATTCTGAGAGAAAGAAAGATATTCTACAAGAAAGAAAGACATTCTGCAAGAAAGACATTCTACAAGTGATACAGACAAATATTCTACAAGAAATAAATTTCTACAAGCAAGACACACGTACTCATGAGGAATCTTACCTAAGGTATCTGGAATATCCTTGCACAGTTCTGGAATAAATCCGTTGTGCTTTCTCCACCCACCACCCTCCGTGTGGACTCGAAGCTCTGCTGGGAGCTGCCCCGTACTCTCAAAGCTTGCAGATATATTCCCGGGGAAACCCAGCACAAGTTCACTCTTCTCAGATCTCAGATATTCTCTGTCTGGTTGCCTAGAGACCTCGTGTTTCTGATGCCCTGTTCTTAGCTCTACCGGAGAGCTAAGAAGTGGCAATGAATGCCCACTGTTGTTGACCAATATCTGACTGTTTCTATCGCTCTGGATGGCAGTGTCCAAATTCACCATGCTAGTTCTTGAGCTGTGATTGGTGAAATTGTTCCATGGAAATTCCAACTGTTGCCCAGAGACATTCACTGGATGAGGAAGCTCGCCCAGCGCGTTCTCCTGGCGTATGATGTCTTTGACTCTGTAAGCGTAGAGTTTGTTTTCTAGCTCGGTGTATGACTCCTCTGGCGTCATTGTGTTCTCCCTCATCAGCTTGGCCAGAGCTTTCTCCAGCTGCCGAACCTCCTGATTAGCCTTTGCCCGTGCCCGTATTCTTGCTTGTATCGAAGAACCGGATGTGGACTTGGGCTTAATCATCTCAGTCTCTTGTGGGAGACTTCTAGGTTTCTCTAATTCCTCGCCCATCAACCCGCGGCCTGGGAATGCGCTGGGATGATCGGAAGTGCGGTTTCTGTGCGTGAAGACCAGAAACTGCAGGATGGTGATGAAGACGATGAGAAAGCACCCAGCCAGAGCACATGTTTCAGAAGTGGCCCGGCGTTTTTTCACCAACATTGTCACTGAAGTACATACGGAGGCGTGGCTTTGTTGGAAGACAGCTACCTGGTCTGGCACATACCGCCAGCGTTACTGATATATTCAGGCATATTATCTACCATAATGTGACCGTTACTGATATCCCTGAGAATATTCTCTAAATGCAAGCGTTATTAACATCCTCAGGAATATGATCTACCATCCTAAAACCGGAAAGTGCGTCTCAACCGCATGATTAACATTCATCAACGCCGTCCTCTTTAGGGAATTCACATCGGCACAGTTCACACTAGGACGCGGATCAAATCCATTTCTCGCTCGATCGGGTCGAATTCTCACAAAGCCGGCTGTTTGAGCATCACAGTAATTTAAAACAAATAAGCTGCTACATATGCATATAGTATTGTTAAGTTTCAGGTCTAAATTAAGTTTATCTTAAACATCTACAAGTTGCGCACGAAGGAACTGGGGGTGCTATCTTGGTGTCCGTCCCTGAAGCCAATGCCAGCTGTCTATATACTCTTGGACGACATGAGATGCCTAGCTGCCCGCTCCCGATCTCGTTGTTTTGTTACTATCAGATTAGGGACTGATGTAAAACTCTAGCTGATAGGAACAACAGCGTTATGTCAAAACTCGAGCTGATAGGGACAACAGTACTATGTCAAAGTTTCCACTGAAATACGAGATAACCAAAAATCACTCTCTCACAGAGAGAGAGAGAGAGAGAGAGAGAGAGAGAGAGAGAGAGAGAGAGAGAGAGAGAGAGAGAGAGAGAGAGAGAGAGAGAGAGAGAGAGAGAGAGAGAGGCCCCGGTTAACGTCGGGGTTACGTTCCTCGAAAACGCGACTTTAAGTGAAACGACGTATAGCGAAACACTAGTCTCCATAGAATTAAGTTAAATATAGTGTATTATGTCTTGTTTATTTTGATGGTTGTTGATATTTATTGGTTAAGTAGAGGTGGGTTGGAGGGCGAGTGGTAGAGTTATTGGGACGTAGAAGCATTAAAACCACGACCGGCTACAAAACTATCGTCAGCACTACTAGTACTGCTCTTACCCGCTTTCTTAGCTAGATCTTCATAGAGAGACTTTGCTTTCTCTTGCATAGCCATCTTGCTCAGAGGCATATTCCATTAGTTCTGGTCTTCAATCCAGACGGCCAATAGTACTTCCGTGTTCCTAATAAGAGTACTCCTGATACGAATGATCTTGAAAACAGGCAAAGGGGTTACGTTTTTAGCACCCGCTTGATTTTGTCAGCACCTGCACGAATTGTCCTTACCATGGTTGGAGGTAAACCATGGACTTTACTGATATCAACAGCCGGATCGCCAGCCTCAAACGACGTAACACATCGAGTAACACTTTTCCTAGTTCTCTTACAACCAGACACACTATCAGCACTTACTGTGCGCTTTGAACTCATGATTATCGGTGATTACGCGATAACATTTAGGAAAAACGCACTGCACCAAATGTAAAATGGCGACGTTAACGCAGCATTGCAACACAGGGGACGACGTTATGGGGGAACGTAGCGACGTAAAGCGAAGTTATGTCCTATTGTGAAAACGAGGTTATAGCGAAACGACGTGAACCGAAGCGACGAATAGCGGCGCCTCCCTGTATGTGTGTGTGTGTATATATATATATATATATATATATATATATATATATATATATATATATATATATATATATATATATATATAAAACAAAGTGTATGTATATGTGTATGTATATATATGTATGTATGTAAATATGTATGTCCTTTATTTGTTCGCGAACGGCCCATCCGATTGAGATGAAATTTTCTACACGCCTTCCTTTCATTCCAGAGCTGTCAACTGTCATAGTTTTTTTTTCTTCTTCCTCCTCCTCCCTCCTCCCCCTCCCAAAATACGTACGTAAATATATGATGATGATGATGAAAGAATCCCCGAACCAAAACGCTAGGGAAAGGGAAGAAAATGACGTGACTACACAGAATCGTCACACGGCAATCATCATCATCAAGTGCCGTGCCGGCTGGCGTAGGCGTTCATGGCTCTCTGTAGATCTCAGTCTTTGTTTTTTTTAATCAACTCTGCTGCTGATATTCCTCCATGCCACGGCAATATCAATAACAATTCATCTTTTTATGTGTAAGGAAGTTATCTACAGTCGTGTAGAAGGGAAGAACTAGACGAGTATGAATTCGGAATGGCGAACTCTCTCCCCCTCTCTTCTCCTCCCTCTACCTCCTCCCTCCACCTCTTCCTCCTCCCTCTCCCTCCTCCTTCTCCCTCTTCCTCTCCCCTTCTCCTCCATCCTCCTCCCTCCTACTCCCTCCGCCCTCCTCCCTCATCTTCCCTCCTCCTCCTGCCTCCCTCCTCCTCCTGCTGCCTCCTTCTCCCTCATCATCCTCCCTCCTCTTTCTCCCTTCTTCTCCCTCTTCCTCCTCCTACCTCCTCCTCCCTCTACCTCCTCCTCCTCCCTCCACCCTCCTCCTCCCTTCTCCTCCTCTTCCTCCTCCCTTTCCTTCCTCCTCCTCCTCCCTCTACCTCCTCCTCCCCCTACCTCTTTCCTCCTCCCTCCTCCTCCTCTTCCACCTCCCTTTCTTTCCTCCCCTCCTCATTCTCCCTCCTTCCTCTCCCTCCTTCCTCCTCCTCATTCCTTCTTCTCCTTCTGGCTCCTCCCTCCTCCTCTCCCCTCCTCCTCCCTCCTCCTCCTTCTCCTCCTCCCTCCTTCTCCCTTCTTCTCCTCCTCTCCCCTCCTCCTCCTACCCTCTTCCTCTCCTCCCTCTCCCTCCTCCATCCTCCTCCTCCCTCTTCCTCCTCCTTCCTCTTCCTCCCTCTCCCTCCTCCATCCTCCTCCCTCTTCCTCCTCCTTCTTTCTCCTCCTTCCTTCTCCTCCCTCCTCCTCCCTCTTCCTCCTCCTCCTACCTCCTCCTCCCTCCTCCCTTTTCCTCCCTCTACCTCCTCCCTCCTCCTCTCCACTCTTCCTCCTACCCTCTTCCTCTTCCCCTCCCCCTCCTCCCTATCCCTCCTCCTCCCTTCACATTCCTCCTCCTCCCTCCTCCTCCTCATCCCTCCTTTTCCCTTCTCCTCCTTCTTCCTCCCTCCTCCTCCTCCTCCTCCCCCTCCTCCCTCTCCTCCTCCTCCCTCCTCCTCCTCCCTCTACCTCCTCCCTTCACATTCCTCCTCCTCCCTCTTCCTCCTCCTCCCTCCTCCTCCCTTCTCCTCCCCCTCCCTTCACATTCCTCCTCCTCCCTCTTCCTCCTCCTCCCTCCTTCTCCCTCCTCCTCCTTCTTCCTTCCTCCTCCTCCTCCCCCTTCCTCCCTCTCCTCCTCCTCACTCCTCCTCCTCCCTCTACCTCCTCCCTCCTCCTCCCTTCACATTCCTCCTCCTCCCTCCTCCTCCCTCCTCCTCCTCCCTCCTCCTCACCACTCCTCCTCCCTCCTCCTCCTTCTTCCTCCCTCCTCCTCACTCCTCCCCCTCCTCCTTCCTCCTCCTCCCTCTCCGCCTCCTCCCTCCTCCTCCCTGTACCTCCTCCTCCTCCCTCTACCTCCTCCCCCCTCCTCCCTTCTCATTCCTCCTCCTTCCTCTTCCTCCTCCTCCCTCCTCCTCCTCTCTCCGCCTCCCTCTACCTCCTCCCTTCACATTCCTCCTCCCTCCTCCTCCTCCCCTTCCCTCCTCCTCCCCCCTCCTCCCTCTTCCTCCTCCCTCTTCCTTCTCCCTCCGCCTCCTCCCTCCTCCTACTCTCTCCTCCTCCTCCCTCCTCTCCTCCTCCTGCTCCCTTCTCCTCCTGCGTTCTCCTCCTCCCTCCTTCTCCCTCCTCCTCCCTCTTCCTCCTCCCTCCTCCTCGCCTCCTCCTCCACCCTACTCCTCCCTCCTCCTCCTAATCCCTCCTCCTCCCTCCTATTCCTCACTACTCCTCCTGTCTCCTCCCTCCTCCTCCCTCCTCTTCCCTCCTCCACCTCCCTCTTCCTCCTCCCTCCTACATTTACCCAAGACAGAAAGACAGTCAGACAGATAGTCGGGAACGGGATCTTATATGACTACTTATATAATTTAAATGAGATGCTCTCCACCATGGGCTGGGCCGGGTCAGACAGACAGACAGATAGATAGATAGATAGATAGATAGACAGACAGACAGACAGACAGACAGACAGACAGACAGTCGGGAACGGGAACTTATATGACTACTTATATGAATTAAATGAGATGCTCCCCACCAGGAGTTGGGCGATGCCGGGCCGGGTCAGACAGACAGACAGACAGATAGATAGTCGGAACGGGAACTTATATGACTACTTATATGAATTAAATGAGATGCTCCCCATCAGAGTCTGGGCGAAGACGGGCCGGGTCAGACAGACAGACAGACAGACAGACAGACAGACAGACAGACAGACAGACAGACAGACAGACAGACAGACAGACAGACAGACAGACAGACAGACAGATAGTCGGTAACGGGAACGAGAACTTATATGACTACTTATATGAATTAAGTGAGATGCTCCCCACCAGAGTCTGGGCGAAGCCGGGCCGGGTCAGCTAGTATATATATATATGAGAGGGACACAGAGAGAAGAGAAGAGAAGAGAGAGAGAGAGAGAGAGAGAGAGAGAGAGAGAGAGAGAGAGAGAGAGAGAGAGAGAGAGAGAGAGAGAGAGAGAGAGAGAGAGAGAGAGAGAGAGAGTTAATACCAAGAAAGTACCTAAAGAAAGTACCAATCGCGAATTAGAAAAATGGGGAAGGCAAGAGAAAATCACCTGTTTAGTTTCTCCAGGAGATATTAACTGGCATTCGTATCACATTCGTACAACATTGGTCGCATCAAAATAGTTGACACGAATAGACGGACTGACTGATCTGGCACGACATGTGGCACACGTTGAGGAAAATACGCATTTTATAATAGTATAACCTGGTATAATCACTGGTATCATGAAGGCTAATAGACTACAATGGCTGGGGCATATAGAAAGAATGGAAGATAATAGGGAAACAAAACTAGCTTACACTCAGGAAATAAATGACCGTAGACCCCGAGGTAGACCAAGAAGGCGGTGGAGAGATAATATACATACAGACCTACAAGCACTTGGAATGAACGACTGGCAAGAGAAGGTCCACCAGAGAGACGAATGGAGACAGATTGTATTTGCAGCAAAGAACCTCAATGGCTCGGAATGCTGAAGAAGAAGAAGAAGAAGATAACCTGGTATATGTGTAGATAGATATATGAGGATTGTTTTCCACTGGCCTGGGCTACCACATAATCCCAGCCTAAAATAGGCAGCAATAAGTATAAGGGGAAGTAAACGCGACGGGCAAGTCACTAACAACACCACCATCTAGGGACTGCCGGCAGACGGGCAAGTCATTGACATACACTACACACAAAGAAACATACAGCATGGACTACACAAAACACACACGCACACACATACACACAAAGACACACACAATATACACTACACACAACGATGCATACAACATGGACTACACACAACACATACAGAAACCCATACAACATAGATGCCTTACAGTGAATCCACATATAAGAACATTTCAACTCGTAACACTGAACACTAACTGATCCGATTGGATAACAGGAAATAAATCTCGTGGGTCAGTGAACGTTTCCACACAGTTTTAATTGTGTGTTGTAGAATTATAAGGTTCAATAAATGTAGACCATAGATCACCCTTGACGTTATCTATAAACTATCTACTAATGATCCTACCTAACTCTGTCCTGTTCACCTTGACGTCTACTTTCAATTCCCCAGTTCCGTCGTTCAGAATTCGTCTAGGTTTTCCGTACCCGGTCCTTCCATCAATGGCTTCTTATCAACAAAATTCCTCGTCCTGTCGTTCACTTTCAGATCATCGCATCAGTGCATCCAGCCATCCACTTAACACCGAATTTGGAAAACACAACCGCTTGGTAACACGGTTTCGCAACGTATGACTCTTTGTTGCTCTATGACGTCTCGTGTCTCTCTTTTGGTTTCCTTGTTCATCATCCCCTTTGGTGCATCCTTATGCAAAATCCCTTTCTCCTTTTCTGTATCTACTTTTTGGCGTGCTCGTCATATGGCAATAGACTACAAAACGCGCACGCACGCACGCACGCACGCACGCACACACACACACACTCCAGAATGCACGTGTCCTGTATTTGGTGACATACGAGCTTACAACTGAGGCCACCAGACGGTCTGGAATTATACCATGAATTTCTCGCGTTTTTTACAATGCTTAACTTATGTACATGAACAATGAACGAGCAGCAGCAGAAGAAGAAGAGGAGGAGGAGGAGGAGGAGGATGCGGAGGAGGAGGAGGAAGAAGAAGAAGAAGAAGAAGAAGAAGAAGAAGAAGAAGAAGAAGAAGAAGAAGAAGAAGAAGAAGAAGAAGAAGAAGAAGAAGAAGAATTGTCAGCGTGTGCATCTAAACAAAACAATACACCTACACAACAGCAATAATCAGCCACGAATGAATCAATCCTGTACAGTACACGCCAATTATCACCTAAATCGCTGGTCCATAGAAAACCAATGACGCCTCTAACACTCTGACGACAATGTCACGCAAAAGTACACGATAAATTCCGTTACCAATTGTCCATTGAAAGTAAACAAAAAACAACCACCCACAATGCACAGATGGCAGAGAGGTAGTAAACACAATTAAGATAATGGACGCGGGATGGCGTCCGCGAAGATATTTCTACAAGGTATCAGTTTCACGATAAGCACTCTGAGTGTGCTGGTCGTTTGACAAGATGGCTTAAATGATAAGTACGGGAACGGGGCGACAATGTGGCGATACTGTTCGTGACCTGGATAGGGGGAGCTACAGGCAACTAACATTGCCTAATTGGTGTCAGCGTGGAATCGTCATGATCAAGGGCCTGGCCGAGCGGCGTAGGCGATCATACGTCTGCATATCTTGCTATCTCCAATAGTTATATCTGTTCGAATAACGAAGACATAAGAGATTGCGTAATGTAGTGCCTGGCATATTTCGCTGCATCTCGTCAGGTTAACAAATTTGTTGCATAACATTTATATGATGTCGCACTCAACCGCAGCATTTGTTGGCTGTTTGTGGATTCTTGGCAGGTTTGCGTTCAGTGGTTTGCCATTGTTTTCTGAACGACCAGCACATATGCCACTGTGTGAAAACCAACGCAAGGCTGCCAAATGGCCCACAGCTGTGTTTCGAACGCGGTATGCGGGATTACGGATGGCGTGGGTAACCTCTTCGCTACAGAGCGGGAGGTACATACTGCAGACATCACACAACATACACTACTCAGATAAATCCTTCACACTGAAATATACAACACACATATTCACAGTCATTGTGAATTGTTTGTGTGTGTGTGTGTGTGTGTGTGTGTGTGTGTGTGTGTGTGTGTGTGTGTGTGGTGATTTCTGCATTATGTCCCTGACGAAATGAACCGAAATATGCCTGGCAATAAATCGTGAAATCTATTGTTTGAGTTTTCGTTATTCGAATTCATTACGTGGAAACATTCTTTTGAATATATAACTTTGCGCGATGACTCTCTTCAAGACTGCCAAGAATGTTTCGCCTCCCCCCCCCCCCCCCCCCCGGCGGTTTTTCTCTATCTCTGTGTCCATAAATCGTTTCAGTTGTCACAACATGTAGCCACTACGGTACAGATTGCCGCATTTTAACGGAAATATATTTGCGGTTTTGTTCGGCAACTATTTTTTGTGTCTCCGATTTAAGTAGGTTTAGTAAGAGTACTCGTGATGTTAGATTTCAAATTCGCGTTAAAAAAAAGGACCGATTACTTTATATAGTTTCTCCCTCCTCGGTTTACGTGTGTACATATCGTGTTTCTGAAATTCGTTTCCTACACAGAAATACAGAGTGACTTTTTCAGACGAAAGTAGACTCGCAAATCACATTTTATGTAGATGTATTTGTTTGTTCTAGTATGTGTTATTAGATGTATTATCCATTTTTATGTAAATCTTGTTATTTTCGACTATTAAGGTCGGGAGGATCATCCCAAACTAAAATGATGAAAATTGCATGCTCTGATGTGATATTTCAATGGCCGGAAACAGCTGTTTCCTTGTCAGTGATGACTATTTAATATTATGGAATATTCACAGCGATTTGCATGCCAATGAATGCATGATTGCATTCACCGTCAAATTTAGTATTTGTATATAAATTTTCTCTCTAAAAAGTACTGGAGAGCTTTGGTCACAGACCATAACAATATGAAGGGGAAATCCCAACTGCACCTCCTCGCGGTAGAGGATGGAAACACACTACGGTGTGGCTAACACAGCTCTGGGGACCGAGTATCCACCGGAATAAGTGGACAACTCTGCAGCTGAGCAGGGCAGGGCACTCACTTGTCCTTACAGTCGGAAATGGCTGTCAAAGGTAGAGGTAAAAGACCACCATGTGGATGTGGAAGGTAAGGGGAAACCACCACATTATGTTCCAAAGACTTCATGGCAAAACATATATCATAGTTAGTGAACGACGTTAATGGCTGGTTTAGGACATCCTCGTCCGGTAGGGACAGTCATGAGCCACAGGTGACACCAGACCGTCATCCAGCTACTGATGGCAAAGTCATAAATAAAATAAATACATTTAGAGTAGGAACGTGGAATGTTAGGACATTAAATGAGCTAGGAAAGTTGAACAATGTTCTGAGAGAAATGGATAGCATGATAATGAATATACTAGGCGTTAGTGAGATGAGATGGAAGGGATCGGGCAAAATTATAGCTGACTACACAATAATTTATTCTGGAGGGGAAACACATGAAAAAGGTATAGGAATAATACTTGACGAAAAAAAAACAGCCAAGTCACTTAATGGATACTGGTGTATTTTAGATAGTTATTTTGGTTAAAATCAAAGGCAAACCAATATATATAAATATTATACAAGTATATGCACTAACAACAAGCAGTAGTGATGAAGAAATACAACACGTTGATGACGAAATATAAATCGCGATGGCTCAAATTGGATCACAGGAAATAAAAATAATACTTGGACATTTTAATGCAAAAGAAGGAAAGGGGAAAATGGAGGATGTAGTGGGGAATTATGGTTTAGGTACAAGGAATGAAAGAGGGGAAAAGCTAATAGAATGGGCAAATATCAATGATATGATAATTGGAAACACGTGGTTTAAACACCATAAAAGACGACTATACATATGGAAAAGCCCTGATCAGAAAATATTAAATCAAACTGACTACATACTAATTAATAAAAGATATAGAAATGCTCTAATTAATGTAAAAACAATGCCTGGCGCCGACTGTAATAGTGATCAGGTACCACTATGTGGACAAATAAAAGTAAGATTAAAGAGAGGGGGAAAATGGTTAGGAACATGAGACTTAATAAAGAGGTTCTGATAATAGATAAAGAAATTCAAGAACAATACATATTGACTGTGAAAAATAGGTACAATGCAATAGCTAAAATACAGAGTATAAATGAACAATGGGAAATGCTAAGGGACTCCATTCATCAAACTAGCAAATAAATATTACCGGAGAGAAGTCAAATAGCTAAGAAAACATGGATGAATGAAGAAATCTTAATGCTGACGGACAAAAGAAAACAAGAGTAAAAATGACAAACAAGAATATGCTAAGATAAATAAAGAAACAAAAGATAAATGTTGGAAGGCAAAAGAAAGTTGGTTAAATGAGCAAAAAAATTGAATTAAATACCATTAAGGATTTAAAAAATATGCAAGACAAATCAGTGAGCTCACTGGAAGAAAAATAAGAATAAATACAGGATGTTTGAAATCAAAAACAGGAAAGATATTATTGGAGGAATGTGCTATAATGAAGAGGTGGAATGAGTATATAAGAGAATTATATGATGGGGAAAGGGAAGAATTAACAGAAGAAAGTAGCTTAGAAGGTCCACCTATTGTAAAAGAAGAAGTCGCTGACGCTATTAAATATATGAAGAAAGGAAAAAAAAACAGCTGGACCTCTGTGACATAATGTCCCCAGTTGGCACCATCTCGCAAACGATTATAAATATCTTTTCTTGGAAAGACTAATTCCATGTGTGGGAGACTGGCGGTTGCCTTATATGGTAATGCTTAGCGCACATATCATTGTTCAGATAGAGGCAAGGAATGTGGCAGTAGCTGGGAATAGCTTAGAATAGTTTGGTAAAACTCCCAGGCGGGACCAGAGATAGTCACTTGAGTCTGGGCCAGCCACCGATTAGGATGTGATTCGTTCGGGAGCGGGTATAGGCCCCATTGTGGGAGCCATTTTTGCCTCTATGTTGCATTGACAATTGAGGCAGGCGTGGGACATCTTAGAGTCTACAACATCTTGGCTGATTTTAGCTGAATCGACGTATAGACCACTTTGGCTGTACACATTTGGCCGATACTTTTGGACGAGAAGTCTGTTATGAGGGTTACTGGTCTAGCCCAGAAGTCACCCAGTGCTGCCAAACAGCCACATTTTTTCCTAGAAAACCAGAGGGGAAGTAATCCCCTATTATTCTTCTGGCAACATGGGAGAAACTCCAGACGGAGTTATCTCCTTTTTTGGGTTTGACATTCTAGTGACATGTATTGAAAAGCTTCAACTACTCATCCCTGGCGTCTGACGAGAGATGACACTAATCTTCTTCCTGTAATATCAGGGAGGTTATAGTCTGCAACAGCTTACGGACTGGAGGTTACTCTCGATGTGAAGCGTCATACTTAATGGAGTGAACTATGAAACCCGTACGGATTCTCCCGTGTTACAATGTCCCACTGCGATCATTGTGGATTCATCTTTTTCTTTGGACGAAGCATGTTACCCATTTATATTACGGGAGGCCGCCTAACGATGTTCAGCCAGCGATGACACCAACGCATAGAGAGTTCTTCGTTCGCTGGAGACCCCAGCGACTTTGTTGAGAGTCTGTGCTTTATTCGTTCCAGAATGTTGGGAGAGGGGCTTCTTATTCTTCCTGGTTAATCATGGAAGTTATAGGTCTGCCAAAGTCACGGATGGGATGGTACTTTCCTTCTGAGAGGGCATCATAATTTGACTTAAATATGAACCCAGCTACACTTCCCTGGTTTGTTTAAATGTCGTGCTGAGACATTTGAGACTTCGTCTTTTTCAACGATTAAGCATGCAAGTCTTACCATCTTCGGGAAATCGCCTAGAGAGGTTCAACTAGCTCTGACCCATGCTCAGGGAGAGTCCTTCCTTCACCAACAACCCCAGTACGTCGTTGAGAGTCCGTGCTTCCACTTTTCCCGCATGATGGACATTAATACCAAGGGGTGAAATCCCTATTTTATGCAGACATATTTTCCTCTCAAGACCAATGCCATATCGAGTAGTCCAGACTCAGTCACACCATCATCATTTTTATAGAAGGGAAATTGAGGACAGTTCCTTTTGTTAGTCAATTATGACTGTATGTGATCAACTTCAATGAGCCGTATTCCCATTACTGTGTTCAGTATCCAGAGAACCTTGTTTTTCCTCAGTGGCACATTGTGGGGTTTGGTCAATTCAGGATGGGAGGAACCCATCTCTTTCAGCGGTAGAATCTGAAGAGGAGTTAGGTTGCGACAGGAGAAGGTCGTCATAGACTGTGGGTGTGGTAGAATGAAGACAGTTGTAGCGAAGCCCTGTGTGGAGTGAATCTACATTCTCCTGATTTTGAATATTGGTGTCTGCACGAACTTAGTTACAATAATGACACAATCACCAGTCAGATATCTGATCTATGTTCTGGTTGGTTTTTCCGTGTGATAGACATCATGTAGGGGTAGGGAAGAGAAGAGGAGGAGAGGAGTTTTAGATGAGTAATTCATGCATTTCTTGAGAATGTATATTTTTTGTTGATGTTTTGATAGATTGTAGTGAAGACAGAGTCTTGTACTTCCAGATTATGAGAGTCTGGCAATAAACATATATGTTCGTCAGGAGAGTTTTCATTGTCTAGTGACCAGTGTAACACTGTTTGTTGTTGTAAAGAACTGTGCTACTGTGTTTGTAGATGTGCAGAGAATCTAGTGGGAGGTCGACCAACACACAGTCTCAGATATTTTATCCAAGAACCACAACTTGATAGAGATCTGTGGTTAAGAGACCTATTCTCTGTTTTATTCTTCAGGAAGGTAGTTTATCTTGTAACGTGGGTGGAGTCTATCCGACCATCACCCCATTCTTCTTTCAAAAGAGCCAATACTACTCTATTCCTGGAGTCTTTTAGGAAATAAACTGTCTCGATCAACTGCCTTTATGGGGCGAACCTGATGGACCTATTGATTATTTACCCTAGACACAATTTCAGTCCATTTCATATGGTACTCTCATTTATTATACCACACTAATTGGGACGCAGGTCCGGGATATTGTTTTCTTCTTTCTTTCAATATGATCGAGTTCAGATTCTTCCTAATAATTTTAAAGGTTGCTGATACTGACATGGGAAATTATATGTTACCTCACAGGTGGAGCGGCGTTGAAGTGATATAGAAGGTTGATGTGACGTCATCTGAGTAATGATGTTCACAGATGGTGTTTTGATAGTTGCTAAGTGGAATTTTGATTATGTTGAGAGTTTTATATCATCATCTGATAACATATGACCACTTATGGTTATTAACTAGTTGTCAATATTGCCATGTGATTTGTGCCAACATGTTGCCATAACCAATTGTGTTATTTTAATTGGATGTAACCTCACCAGCAACAGAAAAGGCACATTCCAATTTTTTATAGGACTTAGGCAACTAGTTAATTTCCCGAAAAGCTTCTTGTAAAAATTTTTTAATACCCATATATTTGGTTAGGAAGCCATGGGGAAATATAAACATAATCGTACTACCCCTCCTATGAAATGTAGTAGGCCAAGTGTCCCCGTCAATATTGTTCCACTGTAGACAGAAAAGAAGACGCAATGTATCATTACGGAGCGTAAACTCTTGTCGGTAATCCCGATTTTCATCCTTTTCGTCAGATTCTACATGTGTGAACCACTGGACGGCGTGAGGTGATTAGGGAACATTCTTCGGGAAACCCCATGACCTTATTCGCCACATCCGGTTTATAAATAGATCAGTCAAGTCATATGTTGCTGGTCGACCTCGCGTGTCAGTCTTGGCACAGAGGTTTTTTTTTCAGCTGCATTTTTCTCCGAAGCGTTGTGCTAAACCCTATCGATAGACGTGCAGTTGAATATCGGGAACCTTTAACAGACGTCTCGTAAGCTTTTCGCAATAGAAGTTTCATCTACTTCCTATTTTGGGACTGTCAATTAAGCGTTAAGGTGTATTCATATATATTCGCCTTTCTCCCGAATTATGAGAAGTCGTACGTGATTAGAGGAGCGGATCCCACCTATTAACTCTCTAATCTACGAGGGGAGGACACGGCCCTTCGGCGACGACATCTTTTCTTTTATCCTCATTTCAGGGGAACATGGAACATGCCGGCAGCTTTAGCTTCCCAGGATAGTTTCATGAACTGTCATATTCATCTTCATACTATGTAACGATAGGTGAAAGTTTGTGCAGACCTAGTCTCCACGTATGACAGGTTGAGAGAGGCAGAGCGGAGCTCTCCCTTCTTTCTCTTTAAGTACTGTTGGTTTTAATCTTTACCTACCATTTAGCGCGGTAAAATGACAGAGAGAGAGAGAGAGAGAGAGAGAGAGAGAGAGTATAACCTCTTTTCCTAGCCAGCAGGATATAACCGGAAATCAGTGCACATTATTATTATTATTATTATTATTATTATATTCCGGGCTTTTAAATACAAGAGTCTTATTCCGGATAAGTAATCTCTTGTGGTTCTACGAATAAGTAGACTTTTAGACATCAATGCTACGAAGCATAAGAAGTCTTTTGGATTATTCTATAGCATGACATTTTTAAAACGTCACCTCGAGGATCCAAATGCTTGGAATAATTATTCTTCACTTGGAATCATGTACTGATAGCCAAGTAATTAGAATCTAGGTCGAAGGGGAAGTTAATGCAAAGTTGACCTGGTTTCATTTTCGCCAACAAGCAATCGTTGTACTAACAGGCCGAAACAGTCTTTATACGGAAAAGTAGGTTATAACAATTTGGAGGAGGCGGGTTGAAACTGAAACTAGAACGTGTGTTCATCTGCATTGATCGCATTCCGGGAAAGACCCGCGGGTCATACGTCATGAAGAATTGGGCGCGTAACCGGAAGGGCTTCAGCACTGTTTATAAACATGGACTCATCAACAGCTGACGCATTTGACTTTTACTGACGACAGAGAATTCTTGGTGTTGAGTTGAGATTACGTCGACAAGACGGTCAAGTTTAAACTATACCGCACGGATTAGATTTAAAACTTGTAATCGACAATAGACATCGGTGGTGGAGTAGGAAGAGAATGAGGCCCTTTCCAAATTGATCACAAACAGAGCACTATTTACCCAAGGTAAACCACGGAACTAATTCTTATCGCACATCGCCAGACTTAATTGAGTCATAGAGGACGCTCTATGTTAAACTCCTTTCGGCAGCAGCCGCTTTTTAGATTCTTGGTGGTGGGCAAAATAAGAATATATATTAGCACGAAGTGCTAGTCAACATTTTATCGGTTCCGTATGCCGACGTGACTGAGTTTAGTGGAAGGGACATAACATTACTCTGATATATAGAATCGGCATCCGGACGGTGGGACTTTACGGATAAGATTTCTATGTTTTTGATGTTGTGAGGACAGAGGAAGACCAATGGAGTCGTTCCTTTTTCGTTCACACACGTCTTTAGAGGTGGAGTAAAACCTCTATTTTATTACTGAGTTCGCCAATATACCTTCAGAATATGAATGCAGGCGACTCAGAGAAGGAAGATTTGTGATTTATAGCAGCGGAATTTGTGAGCTAGGAGGAGTCGTATAGACAAATCAGGCGAAAGTAGATGGTTTAGGGGAGGCACCAAGGAGCAGAGGGAGGTGGTTACCACATGGAGTCTGGGAGCTGGTTTAACTGGTCTTACTTGTGGTACTCAACAAGTTGAATTGGGGGTCTTCTGTGACATAATGTCCCCAGTTTGCACCAGCTTGCAGACGATTATAAATATCTTTTCCTAGAAAGAATAATTTCATGTGTGGGGACTGGCGGTTGCCTTATATGGTAATGCTTAGCGCACATATCATTGTTCAGATAGAGGCAAGGAATGTGCCAGTAGCTGGAAATAGCATAGAATAGTTTGGTAAAACTCCCAGGCGGGACCAGAGATAGTCACTTGAGTCTGGGCCAGCCACCGATTAGGATGTGATTCGTTCCGGGAGCGGGTATAGGCCCCATTGGGGGGGGCCATTTTTGCCTCTATGTTGCATTGACAATTGAGGCAGGCGGGGAACATCTTAGAGTCTACAACATCTTGGCTGATTTTAGCTGAATCGACGTATAGACCACTTTGGCTGTACACATTTGGCCGATACTTTTGGACGAGAAGTCTTTTATGAGGGTTACAGGTCTAGCCCAGAAGTCACCCAGTGCTGCCAAACAGCCACATTTTTTCCTAGAAAACCAGAGGGGAAGTAATCCCCTATTATTCTTCTAGGCAACTGGGAGAAACTCCAGACGGAGTTATCTCCTTTTTTGGGTTTGACATTCTAGTGACATGTATTGAAAAGCTTCAACTACTCATCCCTGGCGTCTGACGAGAGATGACACTAATCTTCTTCCTGTAATATCAGGGAAGGTTATAGTCTGCAACAGCTTACGGACTGGAGGTTACTCTCGATGTGAAGCGTCATACTAATGGATGTGAACTATGAAACCCGTACGGATCCTCCCGTGTTACAATGTCCCCACTGCGATCATTGTGGATTCATCTTTTTCTTTGGACGAAGCATGTTACCCATTTATATTACGGGAGGCCGCCTAACGATGTTCAGCCAGCGATGACACCAACGCATAGAGAGTTCTTCGTTCGCTGGAGACCCCAGCGACTTTGTTGAGAGTCTGTGCTTTATTCGTTCCAGAATGTTGGGAGAGGGGCTTCTTATTCTTCCTGGTTAATCATGGAAGTTATAGGTCTGCCAAAGTCACGGATGGGATGGTACTTTCCTTCTGAGAGGTCATCATAATTTGACTTAAATATGAACCCAGCTACACTTCCCTGGTTTGTTTAAATGTCGTGCTGAGACATTTGAGACTTCGTCTTTTTCAACGATAAGCATGCAAGTCTTACAATCTTCGGGAAATCGCCTAGAGAGGTTCAACTAGCGATGACCCATGCTCAGGGAGAGTCCTTCCTTCACCAACAACCCCAGTACGTCGTTGAGAGTCCATGCTTCTACTTTTCCCGCATGATGGACATTAATACCAAGGGGTGAAATCCCTATTTTATGCAGACATATTTTCCTCTCAAGACCAATGCCAGATCGAGTAGTCCAGACTCAGTCACACCATCATCATTTTTATAGAAGGGAAATTGAGGACAGTTCCTTTTGTTAGTCAATTATGACTGTATGTGATCAACTTCAATGAGCCGTATTCCCATTACTGTGTTCAGTATCCAGAGAACCTTGTTTTTCCTCAGTGGCACATTGTGGGGTTTGGTCAATTCAGGATGGGAGGAACCCATCTCTTTCAGCGGTAGAATCTGAAGAGGAGTTAGGTTGCGACAGGAGAAGGTCGTCATAGACTATGTGGTGTGGTAGAATGAAGACAGTTGTAGCGAAGCCCTGTGTGGAGTGAATCTACATTCTCCTGATTTTGAATATTGGTGTCTGCACGAACTTAGTTACAATAATGACACAATCACCAGTCAGATATTTGATCTATGTTCTGGTTGGTTTTTCCGTGTGATCGACATCATGTAGGGGTAGGGAAGAGAAGAGGAGGAGAGGAGTGTTAGATTATGAAGTTATACATTTCTTGAGAATGTATATTTTTTGTTGATGTTTTGATAGATTGTAGTGAAGCCAGAGTCTTGTATTTCCAGATTATGAGAGTCTGGCAATAAACATATATGTTCGTCAGGAGAGTTTTCATTGTCTAGTGACCAGTGTAACACTGTTTGTTGTTGTAAAGAACTGTGCTACTGTGTTTGTAGATGTGCAGAGAATCTAGTGGGAGGTCGACCAACACACAGTCTCATATATTTTATCCAAGAACCACAACTTGATAGAGATCTGTGGTTAAGAGACCTATTCTCTGTTTTATTCTTCAGGAAGGTAGTTTATCTTGTAACGTGGGTGGAGTCTATCCGACCATCACCCCATTCTTACTTCAATAGAGCCAATACTACTCTATTCCTGGAGTCTTTTAGGAAATAAACTGTCTCGATCAACTGCCTTTATGCGGCGAACCTGAGGGACCTATTGATTATTTACCCTAGACACAATTTCAGTCCATTTCATATGGTACTCTCATTTATTATACCACAACCAGATGAAATCACAATAGAAGAATTAGAAGTTGGGAGAATTTGGAGTAGATATATTAACAAAATGTTAAATGATATTTACATCAGTGGATATTTACCCAGTGATATGCTGAAATCTGTATTTATAGATATACCAAAAAGACCAGGAGCAATTGAATGTGAAGATTTTCGTACAATTAACCTCATAAACCATATCACTAAGCTTCTGCTCAGAATCATAATGAGAAGAACCACAAAGAAAATAAAAATGGAAATTAGTGAAGAACAGTATGGATTTATGGAGGGAAAGGGCACAAACAATGCAATATATACATTACGGACACTAACAGAAAGGTCAATAGAGAAACAGGAAGACATAGATTTATGCTTCATAGATTATACTAAGGCATTTGATAACGTAAAACATGATGAACTGATTAAAATGGTGGAAGATATCAACATTGATGGGAAAGATTTAAGAACAATAAAGAATATTTACTGGAACCAAGTAGCAGCAATTAAAATTGGAAATAAAGAGGGTAGTTACGAACACATAAAGCTAGGAGTACGACATGGATTGTCTTGTCACCAGATCTCTTCTCCCTGTATAGCGAAGTAATAATGAGAAAGATCAAAGAGATGCCAGGAATACAAGTTGGATGTTATAATATAAATAATATACGCTATGCAGATGACACAGTATTGGTGGCAGATAAATCAACAGACCAACAATTGTTGGACCTGTGGCAACAGAGAGTGCAAGGAAAGGTCTCTCCTTGAATATCAAGAAAACAGTAACAATGGTGATATCAAAGAAAATGGTGACAGCTAAATGTGACATAGAAATAGAAGGACAAATTCTTAACCAAGTGGATAATTTTAAATACCTAGGGACATTTATAACATCAGATGGAAGATGTACAACAGAGATTAAGAGCAGAATAGGGCAAGCAAAGGCCGCATTTCAGAAAATGAAGATTATCTTGTGCAATAGGTCACTATTACTGAGTGTAAGAAAGAGAGTGCTGAAATGCTATGTAGAACCAGTTTTGCTGTATGGCAGTGAATGTCGGAGCGTAAATGAACAAATTAAGAAGAAATTAGAAGCAACAGAGATGTGGTTCCTGAGACGAATGTTGCGAATCCCTTGGACTGCTAGAGTAACTAACAACGACTGCCTGAAACAGGCTAATGAAACTAGAACACTATATACAACAATAAGAAAGAGACAAACAGTTTTCTTTGGTCATGCAATGAGAAGAGAGGCATTGGAGAACATCGTGACAACTGGAAAGATCGAGGGGAAGAGAGGCAGAGGCAGACCAAGAGAAATTATGCTGGATGTATTGAGACGGTGGCACGGAGGAATATCAGCAGCAGAGTTGATCCAGAAAACCAAAGACCGAGACCTGTGGAGAGCCATGAACGCCTACGCCAGCTGGCAGGGCACTTGATGATGATGATATAAATTTTCATCACTCTGGGTCGGGTCATTGATAATTTTTCATCTTTCCAATGTAACATCTTTTGTCAAAATGCATCTATCTACGCTGGCTGACAAGACTAGCCGCGTGCAGTGCACGCGCGGTCTGATGTCACACAGATGACGTGAAGATACATGTATATATCTGTGTGCGTGAGTGTATATATAAACGGGCAGAGTTATTTTTCCTTGAGTTAGACAGGCCGGGTGTTAATCTCCCTTGGCGACTTTGTAAACTGATAGTTGTATGAGTGTGTAGGTAGAGTAACAAAATGTGAAAGGTCAAAATCGTTTTACTTCAATATGTCCCTTTTAACTGACAAACTTACACACAAACATTAATATCTCGGCTTAAAATTGACCTACAGACTTGAATAAGGTACCGTTGGATTTATTTATTTTTTCAAGAGCTATTTAACTATGCAGGTTGTATAATTAAAAATCAATTTAGAAAAAGTTACTAAAGTGGCTACAACATGTTCCAGTGCTTGTCTTCTGGTGATGTGGCCAAGAAAATGATGACTTCCTCTTTCCGAAGTTTTTGATACGTTGTCTTTGCGACAATAATAAAAAACCGCCAATTTTGAAGATAGAGGTTCGGAATGTTCTTAAACATATGAAAGCTGGCAAGACCCCCGGTTCAGATAGTATCACAACAGAAATGATTAAAGCTTTAGAAGAATATGGAATATATCAAGTCACCAGACTGCTGAACACATTATATGATACCGGAGATATACGTTCTGAATTATGTAATTCTGTATTTATTGCAATCCCAAAGAAATCAGGTGCCTTGGAATGTGATCAACATAGAACAATTAGTATGAGTCACATCACGAAGATTTTGCTACGAATTATGATGCAAAGAGTGAGGAAGAAAATACAACCTGAAAAAGGGGAAGAAAAATGTGGGTTAGTAAAGGGTACAGTAAATGCTGTGTATATACTGCGATTAGTTATTGAACGTTCTATAGAAGTAAACAAAGATATACATCTTTGCTTTATTGACTACACAAAGGCTTTCGATAGAGTTAGACATGTCAACATGGTAGATATGCTTGCAGATCTACAAACTGTTGGAAAAGACATTAGACTTATAAAAACAATATAATGGAAACAACAAGCTGCCATAAGGATTGATAATGAAGTGGGACAATATCAGCCTATTAAGGGAGGTGTGAGACAGGGATGTGTAATGTGTCCAGATCCTATATAGCTGCCATAGAACTAGCATGTATAACTGTTATACCTGTGTTACTGTATAACTGTGTTACTACTTCTCCACAAACGTCTGCTTTTCAATACGGCCAAATTAATTCACAAAGTCCTACATTGGAATGCCCCAAATTACCTTTGACCATTGTTTAAACATAATGCTAGACACAGTAAACGATTAAATATATTACACACTCCGAAGCCTAGGATTGTCTTATACAAACCAAGCTTAACGTACTCTGCAGCTCAGCTGTGGAACAATCTTCCACAAGAAATCAAAGACATCACCAATCCCTACACATAGTCGTAAATTATTTATTATTATTATTATTATTATTATTATTATTATTATTATTATTATTATTATTATTATTATTATTATCACTATCGCAGCACGGATTACCTTCCCCTTTAATAATTGAAATAATAATAATAATAATAATAATAATAATAATAATAATAATAATAATCCTAGTATAACAGCCAGCCCCCTTTTGGTAGGCCAGTATATTCCACATAGCTTATAACAAGTGTCACACCATTCATTAATATTACTGAGTCGTGTAGTATTGATTTTTTCATTTTCCCCACGCCTTTATAATGTATATCTTTTTATATTGTTGCTGTTCTCAGTTAGCCTTGAATGGTGTGTGAATGACATAATGTATGAAAGAAAGTGATAGAAGTGCATAATGTTAGACGGGCCTGCGTGCCCAATTCTTAACCCTTTGAAAATAAAGGTCGTTCGTTCGTTCATAGAACTAGCACATATAACTGCCATAGAATTAGCCTGTATAACTGTCATAGAACTCGCCTGTACATCTGTCACAGAACTAGCTTGTATAACTGTCACAGAACTAGCCTGTACAACTGTTATAGAACTAACATGAATAACTGTCACAGAACTAATCTGAAAAATTGCCACAGAACTAGCCTGAATAACAGCCACACAACTAGCATACGTAAGTAAACCCCCCCCCCCCCCCCCCCCCAAACCACATGAGCGAACAGGTTCTTCAGTATAAACATGTGCCTACTGAAGGACTCGATCCCGCGGTCACACTCACCAGTTCAACTAGGGATCCGTGACCATTGTTCACGCGGAAATCTGAGCCGGGAAAAGTGTTGATAGCCCAATCTTCTAGGGCAGCCGGGGTCGGGGGTCGGGGCTCGTCTCCACTGTTGTGTGCACGTCGTATTGCGTTTCCGTCTGTGCTTTCTTACTCTCCAACACACTTCATTAATTACGTCTTCTGCCACACTTAATTTCAGCCATATCATTACACACACAAGCGCGCGCGCGCACGCACATATATGCATACAGCGGCATGAATATATGTATTTACAGTTACCGTTGTTGTATCTACTGCATACAGTTACCACTGCTGTTGTATCTACTGCATACAGTTACCACTGCTGTTGTATCTGTTACATACATTTGCCGCTGTTGTATCTGTTACATACATTTGCCGCTGTTGTATCTGCTACATACAGTTACCACTGCTGTTGTATCTACTGCATACAGTTACCACTGCTGTTGTATCTACTGCATACAGTTACCACTGCTGTTGTATCTGCTACATACAGTTACCACTGCTGTTGTATCTACTGCATACAGTTACCACTGCTGTTGTATCTGCTACATACAGTTACCACTGCTGTTGTATCTGCTACATACATTTGCCGCTGTTGTATCTGCTACATACATTCGCCGCTGTTGTATCTGCTACATACATTCGCCGCTGTTGTATCTGCTACATACATTTGCCGCTGTTGTATCTGCTACATACATTTGCCGCTGTTGTATCTACTGCATACAGTTACCACTGCTGTTGTATCTGCTACATACATTCGCCGCTGTTGTATCTGCTACATACATTCGCCGCTGTTGTATCTGCTACATACATTTGCCGCTGTTGTATCTACTGCATACAGTTACCACTGCTGTTGTATCTGCTACATACATTTGCCGCTGTTGTATCTGCTACATACATTCGCCGCTGTTGTATCTGCTACATACATTCGCCGCTGTTGTATCTGCTACATACATTTGCCGCTGTTGTATCTGCTACATACATTTGCCGCTGTTGTATCTGCTACATACATTTGCCGCTGTTGTATCTGCTACATACATTCGCCGCTGTTGTATCTGCTACATACATTTGCCGCTGTTGTATCTGCTACATACAGTTACCACTGCTGTTGTATCTACTGCATACAGTTACCACTGCTGTTGTATCTGCTACATACAGTTACCACTGCTGTTGTATCTGCTACATACAGTTACCACTGCTGTTGTATCTACTGCATACAGTTACCACTGCTGTTGTATCTGCTACATACAGTTACCACCGCTGTTGTATCTGCTACATACAGTTACCACTGCTGTTGTATCTGCTACATACAGTTACCACTGCTGTTGTATCTACTGCATACAGTTACCACTGCTGTTGTATCTGCTACATACAGTTACCACTGCTGTTGTATCTGCTACATACAGTTACCACTGCTGTTGTATCTGCTACATACATTTGCCGCTGTTGTATCTGCTACATACATTTGCCGCTGTTGTATCTGCTACATACATTTGCCGCTGTTGTATCTACTGCATACAGTTACCACTGCTGTTGTATCTGCTACATACAGTTACCACTGCTGTTGTATCTGCTACATACATTTGCCGCTGTTGTATCTGCTACATACATTTGCCGCTGTTGTATCTGCTACATACATTCGCCGCTGTTGTATCTGCTACATACAGTTACCACTGCTGTTGTATCTACTGCATACAGTTACCACTGCTGTTGTATCTGCTACATACAGTTACCACTGCTGTTGTATCTGCTACATACAGTTACCACTGCTGTTGTATCTGCTACATACATTCGCCGCTGTTGTATCTGCTACATACATTTGCCGCTGTTGTATCTGCTACATACAGTTACCACTGCTGTTGTATCTACTGCATACAGTTACCACTGCTGTTGTATCTACTGCATACAGTTACCACTGCTGTTGTATCTGCTACATACAGTTACCACTGCTGTTGTATCTGCTACATACATTCGCCGCTGTTGTATCTGCTACATACATTCGCCGCTGTTGTATCTGCTACATACATTCGCCGCTGTTGTATCTGCTACATACATTCGCCGCTGTTGTATCTGCTACATACATTCGCCGCTGTTGTATCTGCTACATACATTCGCCGCTGTTGTATCTGCTACATACATTCGCCGCTGTTGTATCTGCTACATACATTTGCCGCTGTTGTATCTGCTACATACATTCGCCGCTGTTGTATCTGCTACATACATTCGCCGCTGTTGTATCTGCTACATACAGTTACCGCTGTTGAAGTAGGTAGGTAGATAGGTAGGGAAGTATGGAGATAAGCAGGTAGGTAGGTATGCAGGTAGGTAGACAACTGGACTATTAGTTAGACGACGCGCGATAGGTAGGTAGGTCGATGGATTAGTAGTAAGACACTAAGGTGGGTAGGCAGGTGGGTAGGAAGATAGGCAGATTAAAAGATAGAAATATGGTGAGATGGACGAACGGACGAACAGACTGTCAGATGGGCGGTCGGGTGGACAGCGAATGGTCGGGTACACAAATGCAAGAACGAGCAAACAGACAAACAGACTTTAGGCGGGTAAACAGACAGTCGCACACGCAGACAAATACCCCAGAAAGACAGAGAAGACATTACTGGGGAAAGAAATCAAAGTATTAAATCCTGGACTAGAGAAATAGTGTCAATGTAAAGCTGATTATGAGAGGAATCTCATCTGGAGTGAGTAGCAAAAGGGCACAATGATGGTGGTTAATATCAAAGATAGCACCATAATCATCAATGTCGTCATCATCATCATCACCATCATCATCATCATCACCATCATCATCATCATCATCACATTATCATCATCAATATCATCATTAAAATCATCAAAATCCTCATCACCACCAGTTAGTAAGCCCCACGTCGCACATATATCTGCCGTTGAAGAGGTCGGTCTACCGCTGCCTTCTCCAAGCCACTGTGATTCATGCACGGTGTGGGTACCGCCTTGTGCCACCTCCCTGAACCAGGCACTATCAATGACTGCCCTCTCCAAGCCACTGTGATTCATGCACGGTGTGGGTACCGCCTTGTGCCACCTCCCTGAACCAGGCAATATCAATGACTGCCCTCTCCAAGCCACTGTGATTCATGCACGGTGTGGGTACCACCTTGTGCCACGTCCCTGAACCAGGCACTATCAATGACTGCCCTCTCCAAGCCACTGTGATTCATGCACGGTGTGGGTACCGCCTTGTGCCACCTCCCTGAACCAGGCACTATCAATGACTGCCCTCTCCAAGCCACTGTGATTCATGCACGGTGTGGGTACCGCCTTGTGCCACCTCCCTGAACCAGGCACTATCAATGACTGCCCTCTCCAAGCCACTGTGATTCATGCACGGTGTGGGTACCGCCTTGTGCCACCTCCCTGAACCAGGCACTATCAATGACTGCCCTCTCCAAGCCACTGTGATTCATGCACGGTGTGGGTACCGCCTTGTGCCACGTCCCTGAACCAGGCACTATCAATGACTGCCTTCTCCAAGCCACTGTGATTCATGCACGGTGTGGGTACCGCCTTGTGCCACGTCCCTGAACCAGGCACTATCAATGACTGCCTTCTCCAAGCCACTGTGATTCATGCACGGTGTGGGTACCGCCTTGTGCCACCTCCCTGAACCAGGCACTATCAATGACTGCCTTCTCCAAGCCACTGTGATTCATGCACGGTGTGGGTACCGCCTTGTGCCACCTCCCTGAACCAGGCACTATCAATGACTGCCCTCTCCAAGCCACTGTGATTCATGCACGGTGTGGGTACCGCCTTGTGCCACCTCCCTGAACCAGGCACTATCAATGACTGCCCTCTCCAAGCCACTGTGATTCATGCACGGTGTGGGTACCGCCTTGTGCCACCTCCCTGAACCAGGCACTATCAATGACTGCCCTCTCCAAGCCACTGTGATTCATGCACGGTGTGGGTACCGCCTTGTGCCACCTCCCTGAACCAGGCACTATCAATGACTGCCCTCTCCAAGCCACTGTGATTCATGCACGGTGTGGGTACCACCTTGTGCCACCTCCCTGAACCAGGCACTATCAATGACTGCCTTCTCCAAGCCACTGTGATTCATGCACAGTGTGGGTACCGCCTTGTGCCACCTCCCTGAACCAGGCACTATCAATGACTGCCCTCTCCAAGCCACTGTGATTCATGCACGGTGTGGGTACCGCCTTGTGCCACGTCCCTGAACCAGGCACTATCAATGACTGCCCTCTCCAAGCCACTGTGATTCATGCACGGTGTGGGTACCGCCTTGTGCCACGTCCCTGAACCAGGCACTATCAATGACTGCCCTCTCCAAGCCACTGTGATTCATGCACGGTGTGGGTACCGCCTTGTGCCACCTCCCTGAACCAGGCACTATCAATGACTGCCTTCTCCAAGCCACTGTGATTCATGCACGGTGTGGGTACCGCCTTGTGCCACGTCCCTGAACCAGGCACTATCAATGACTGCCTTCTCCAAGCCACTGTGATTCATGCACGGTGTGGGTACCGCCTTGTGCCACCTCCCTGAACCAGGCACTATCAATGATTGCCCTCTCCAAGCCACTGTGACGCTTATAATGACCACAATATGTCAGTGCCCCAGACAGAACGCTATTTATGAGCCAGTTCTCTTCCACATTCAGATCTTCTTGAAAGTCAATATCGCTATTCTTCTTGGTCCACGATGTTCTATGAACTTTTCTGTCAGAATTAAAATCAAAAACCAAAATGTTATTCTTTTGCGAAATGAGCGATGACCCACATCTGTATGTTGCGACGGGAAGGTCTCAATAAACACAAGTAAACATTCTTTTAAATGTCAAACTTGGGACATTAGCCAAATCACACTTACATAAAATCAACCCCTGCTAGGTGAGATGCATGAGAAGAGCTGCCTACTTAACTATCCGAGACCGAGGAAGAAATGCTGTTATCAGACAGACAGAGGGATCAACCAACACCTTGTGCCACATTTATTGAAAGACAGAAGATCAAGTTATTTGGCCATCTTGTTAGAATGCAACACCATCAACTACCAGCACTGGTCCTACATCTGCGGCGAGAGCAAGAGAAGGAAATGGATTGACGACTTCAAATACATTGTATAATCCCAAGGAATGACGCTATCCAATGCCACCCATCGGACGATGGAACGGTCAACTATTCCTCCCCCACGACGCTTGGCGGCAACAGTTAAAGGTGGTGATGATGAAAAATAAAATGCGTTAGACCGGAGGCTGCGACCATTACCAATGTGATATGACAAGGAAATGGTGAGAGAGCTGGGAGTTGGTTCAACTGAACAGCTGCATGGAGCTGCAGGCGGCCATGACAGGACAATACAATGTCCGGGAATGCTAAAAGATGACACAAATACAGAGTCAAAATTGAAGTCCAACTGACCTGTGTGTGGGGTTAAACCCCCTACCCCGGTGTGTTGATGCTGAGATAACGGGTTCAACTCCTACACCGATCAGTTGGACTAAAATGTCGACTTCTTCTTACTGACTTGGGGATGTAAATTACTAGTACCTATGAAGTCGGAGTGGGTTCGCCTGATGGCGAGGGACACTGGTAATAGGAAAATCTAATTCATACGCAAAATGCAGTCCAATGCTACTACAAAGTATCGTTTATAGACTATACTTGAGTTCAAAGCGAGAGAGCGCCACAAAAAAAAATATTCAAACGAAGTCACTGTCGAAAAATGACAGGGCCTCGGAGAACAACTGGACTGGAAATTATACGTCAGAACTTAAAAGATAGAGACGACATCAAACAGCAAAGGAATATCAAATGATGAAAACAGGACCGCCTACGAAAACTAACAAATAAAATAGGAAAGAAGGTTGGAAGAGACACGAGCAGTGTGCAGCGATGGGAGAACTCCGAGCAATGGAAGATATCACAAAATGTTCAGCGCTGACAGCAGCGCCCAGAATCTTCAGACCCAAGACATATATAATAGAAGAATCTAGAGGAATACGCCTAACAGAACATACAGATATTCATAACAGATGTAGTGAAAACAGCAGCAAAATATATAAAAACAGAGACGATAAAAACAGATATTATAAAACAGTAGTATTAAACACCAAAATGTAAACAATGAGATAGCATTCTTAAGTCACATAACGAGAAGAAAGGAACTGGAAAACATCGTGAGCTAATTAGAAAGTTCAGTGGGAGAAGAGAGAAACTGGAAATATCTTGGCTACTGGAAACAGATCGATGAGAGAAGAGAGAAACTGGAAAACATTGTGAATATTGGAAAGAAGGTGGGAGAAGAGAGAAACTGGAAAACGTCGAGACTACTTAAAAGATAGGTGAGAGAAGAGAGAAACTGGAAAACATTGTGACTTCTAGAAAGATGGGTGGGAGAAGAGGCATACCGATGCTGGATGGACAGAGCTGGCGGCATGGTGAAATATCATCAACAGAGTTGATCCAAAACACTAAGAACCGAGAAGTCTGGACAGACATTTTCGCGCTCGCCAGCTGGCAGGGTTCATGATAGTCATGATGAGTAAACAGAAGATCACAAATAACACGGCGTCATGTGACATAGTAAAGTCTCAGAATGCTGATGATGATGATGATGATGATGATGATGATGATGATGATGATGATGATGATGATGATGATACGATGAGAACATGTAGCAAGAATACCACTGTTCTGACTTCTGTGTTTATCTAACAGACGACATCCCCGACTATTTTTGATTACACAGCTCCAATTTACCCAATATTTGCTTCTACGTTGGCAAGAAATGCCATTGACGTCAGTTCCGGCCACAAACAACCAATGACAAGCGCGCAAGAGTGGGAGTAATCTTGTCAGCACGGAGGGGAGGGAGGGAGAGGTGGGAGGGAAGGGAGATGTTGCATACAGATCATTACTCTTTGCTGGGATGGAGGGATTGATGTGAGTCATGGACCGTTTCACAAACATTAAAGACGAAAATGGAAAATGCCGAGCAAACCAGAATATTCTTCGACCAGGGTTGACCCGAAAAGATAATACTACAGACATACACAAGCCTTGAATGTGAAGTAGACCAGGCTAGTAAACAGTACTGTCTGCCAAAATGAAATAGTTTTTGGAGTACTAAACTTCACTGTGGTTTAGGAACAAAGGACATAGGAAGCGTGGGTCCAGGAAGACAATGGTGGGTCCGACCCAGGTGTCCGTTGACCTAAGGAATTCAGGAATCAATATGGCAGAGGAGAAGGCGGGAGAATTTGTGCAGAATCGAGTCTTTCAGGCGGTCTGTAATGAGAGTGCTTATGTAAATGGCCTGCTAGATGATCAAAGCATAAAGTAGTATGGCACTCCGCTGGGTGTCGTCTTCTATCAGTGTAAATCAGTGTAAAGAGTTTTATTTCCCGTGCTAACAGAGGAAGCAATATAATAATACTTCGCTTTTTTCTAACGACGAAACCGAATGGACGTCAACTGTGAAAGGAAAGCTCCAACAACGACAGACACAAATAGAAACATAAACAAACGGATGTATAGACAACAGTCGCCGCCATGCACGCGCACGGCAAACAGGAATACCGAGCTGGGAAATTGAAATCATAAAAATAAAATTTACAGTAGAATAAGAAAACAAACAGACACAATGAATGAGAAGTTTAGTGGAACAAAACAACCCGCGAGAATAAATACAATCAGAAACGTGACTACAGACAAAGGGAAAACCACAATTAATTAAAATAAAGAGCCTATTCTAGTGTCCAGACAGTTCGGGACTGCCCCATTGTTGTCTTTCACACAACCAGTGCTCATCTGCATATCTTTATTTGCAATCTGGATTCGTGAATAAAGTTATACTAACACTGGACAAGTGTGCATGCAAATTAGGGATTAAAACACCAGTTAATCCCGTAGCAGGAAATTGCCGTGGGTATGTGAAGTGCAGGCCCATCATGCTTTGTAGGCCGGAGTGCATGGTGGAACTGGAGGGCAGCTGTACCTCTCGTAGTGAACGAGGAGGGCGGACAAGGAAGCCTCGTTCGACAACGCTGATGCAGGAGGTGACGGCATAACGTGATTTATGGCATACGTGTTATAACAACGTGATTTATGACATACGTGGTATAATAACGTGATTTATGACATACGTGTTATAATAACGTGATTTATGACATATATGTTATAATAACGTGATTTATGGCATATGTGTTATAATAATGCGATTCATGGCATACGTGTTTTAATAACGAATGACTCATCAAAATAAAAAAAATCGTGAAGTAGACAGTAAGTTTTAAACGTTGCGGCTAAAGCATTCATCAGCACATAAATAATACACACACACACACACACACACACACACACACACACACACACACACGCTCACACACACACATCGATACAACCACACCACAGAGTGCGCCAGAAAAAATGTATAGGCCCTACACAGTTAATCGCCCACCAGTTTAAATGCAATCGCAGTTTCGATCTTTGAACTTGTTGTTTACGTTATCATTTTAAACATATCATGCAACACATTGCTACCGTAATGAGTTCTACAAATGGTGTAATACGACAAGTTTTGATGACGATATTAAAATAATATACTCAATTGAAATGTGACTACATTTAAACCGGTGGGCGATGACTGTGTACACATTTTTCTGGCACACTCTGTATTATACTCATGGTGTTTGGTTTGTAAAGCCTCAACTACATTTTGTATGTAGGTCAAATTTGAAAACTAAAGTACATGACGTCATAAAAATGTGCTAACAATGCATTAAATTAGTTACAACAGTTACTCCTGTGGTCTAATGTGGTTTTGGGGAAGCTGAAAAGTACTAAAGAAGTATTCATTGTAACAGGTGTTGGAAATGTTTACCACGGGCTTCGAGACATACGCTTCATACTGCTTCACGATGCACTGCGGAGTACATTTTTTATGACGCCATGTACTTCATTTTTAAATGCGCTCTACAGACAAAGTGTAGTGAGATACCCCCCCTCTCTCTCTCTCTCTCTCTCTCTCTCTCTCTCTCTCTCTCTCTCTCTCTCTCTCTCTCTCTCTCTCTCTCTGTATATATATATATATATATATATATATATATATATATATATATATATATATATATATATATATATATATATGATACGTGTGTGGTGGTTGATCAGCGTGTATGGCTATAACAAAGTGGTTAGGAAATGTGGCTGTAACAAGAAAACGGGTTCAATGGGCCAAAGGTAATTAACCTCACGAGCCTACGGATTGTGTTATAATAATATACACTTAATGTTTATGACTATTTGGAGATATCCGTATCCTGATCACCAGGCTCACACACACGCGCGCACACACAAGGGGAGGGAGAGAGAGAGAGAGAGAGAGAGAGAGAGAGAGAGAGAGAGAGAGAGAGAGAGAGAGAGTATAATATACATACATGCATCACACCATAGCACATAATATGTTGTACGGTTGACGCTACAACTTGTGTCGCCGTTTTCCCCATGAAGGACCTCAACCAAAGCACATCAATCCGTCTCATCCCATACCGCTCGCCCCATATCTTCCCAGTATTATTCATCTCTGCAATCCTCTTCTCCGTGTGTTCTTAAATCTCCCGGTATTTGCTTTGCCTTGTGGGTTCCAGACAAGATGTTATACTATCCTTAAGTTTTCTCAATGTGTGTTCTAACCAGCGCCTGTTCCTTGCGTCCTGATTCTCTGGGATGTGTTTAGTTCCCTCCATGAGCTCCACATTGGTGATTCTGTAATACCATTGTAGTCTCACTATTCTGCTCAGACACAAGTTAACGGATGTGTGTGGTTTCTTGGTAATTATGTAGTCATTCTACGTGTTTCTGATCCATACAGCATCCAATGATTAACACTGGAGTTAATACTCTAAGTTTGGTGCTAAGGTTTATTTCCTTTCTCTGTGACAAATGTCCTAGTGCTTTTAAAGCTTCTTTGACTTTTGAAGTCGTATTATAATATCTGCCGGAGCTACGGAGTGCGTGCTTGCTGATCGGGGTATCTTCAACAGCCAGCGAAGTGTGGGTGAAAAGAATACTCACAAAGTGAGTTGAGAGAGGCGAAAACAGGCATGCTTCGGGAAGACTGCCAGGTTTCTCTTCAACAATCAAACATTGGGATTATTTGTTGGATGTTTTCCCGAGAACATGCTGGTGTGTTGGGAAACGAGCAGACGGACAGATTCGTTTTCAATTCAACAATCAAACATTGGGATCATTTGTTGGATGTTTTCCCCACAACATGCTGGTGTGTTGGGAAACGAGAAGACGGACAGATTGGCTTTCAATTCAACAATCAAACATTGGGATCATTTGTTGGATGTTTTCCCCACAATATGCTGGTGTATTGGAAAACGAGCAGGCGGACAGAATGGCTGGGTCTGCATCATCGGGTGGGTATTGGTGCTTGATATGGCAGATGTGATAGCGGTTCTTTGATATTATATTTATAGTACTCCCGGGAAGCCTAACCCGGTCAACAAACGCCCGCTGAAGTCGAATGTGTCGGTCTACGGGCGCAAAACCGGACACAACGCTATTACGTCTGGAAAAACACTCCGGATGAAAGCAGCAGCAGCTGCAGTAGCAGCAACAGCAGAAGAAGAAGAAGAAGAAGAAGAAGAAGAAGAAGAAGAAGAAATGTATAGTACAGAATAACGGACAGACCATCGCGGTCAGGAGAGAATGGTGCCGCAGGGAGTGACCAGAGGATCTGGTCGACACTCACCACACCGGAGAAAGACCAGGCGAATAGAAAGTCATACTGCTACTAATAACATTAGTACTGGGACTCTTCACTGGCTGTTGCAGATGCGGACGGAGCACGAATGGGCATGTCTCGGGTGATATGGCGGTTCTTAACACACCTCAACTCATTATAATATCTCTACTACCCCCGCCTCCCCTCATCTCCCTCAATATGTGTCCACACTACTAGCCATACAGGAATACGACTGGACCGCTTGAAGTGAGGTGCCACTCAGGAAGATAGGGTATTCCACTGAAAGAATTAAACTCACTTGAGCACGTCCGGTTAGCCATGACGTCTGGCCCAGTGATCCGCTCCAAAAGCTGTCAATTTAAAAAAAAAATGTACTTACATATCTGTTACAGGACGTCGCAGTTATGTCCAGCATTTTTTGGCTGTATTTGATTTCTTGGCAAGTTTGCGTGCAGCAGTTTGCCATTGCTTTCTGAACGATCAGCACACATAACACTGTATGAAAACCAACGCAAGGGGGCCTGCTTCAAAATATCCCACAGGTGTGTTTCGAACGCAGTATGCGGAATAACGAATTGCCTTCTAACCCCTTCGCCACAGAGCAGGATATATAAGCATGTCCCAATTGCTGCCTGTTGTCAGAACCGTTGCAATCTGGTCCAGATTTGAACATGCTACAAATGTCCTAACATGTGTAATGGAACAGTCTCTCAATTGTCATAACCAACCGTTGAAAATATATTGTCGCGTCTTCGTGAACGGGAAAATAAATCGGCAGGGAAAGCATGCCCTTAGATTTCTACAAGATTTAATTGTGTCCTATCAGTGCACATCAATATCTGTAGATTTACTTCCCGTGCTAACAGAGAGAGAAATGATAGCAACAGGAAACGCCAGCGACCGACGGTTAGAGTATCAGATTGGATTGTATTGTTTGTCATGGTGGAGGGACGGAAGTGTCTGACATGCACGTCTGCGCATGCCTGGTCTGTTGAGATGGGCGTGATGACCGTTATCGAAAAGTCACGACAATAATGGCAAAATACGAATAAAATTTGGTGGAACTGAGGTAAAGCTGTGGAAATGTAAACAATATAAAATAACACAAAAAGTAATGAAGCTTTACAGAATATAATTATGTGTATGTATGTGTACATGTGTATATATTTGTTTGCTGATGAAGGCTAGTCGCCGCAACGTCCTGAAGGTTTAGTAATTCTGTTCTGTAAAGCTGCATTACTTTGTGTTATTTTATGTTGTCGACAATAATTGCGGAGGGTCAAGTTGTAACCCGTTCTTCTAGCACGTTATTTAAACCCCAGAGCATGCTCTGTTGTCTCAAACACTGGAACTGTTATGACAGACTCTGGCAGCGTTATCACAGACACGGGTACTGTTGTCACAGACACGGGTACTGTTGTCACAGACATGGGTACTGTTGTCACAGACACGGGCACTGTTGTCACAGACACGGGCACTGTTGTCACAGACACGGGTACTGTTGTCACAGACACGGGCACTGTTCTCACAGACACGGGTACTGTTGTCACAGACACGGGTACTGTTGTCACAGACACGGGTACTGTTGTCACAGACACGGGCACTGTTGTCACATACACGGGCACTGTTATCACAGACACGGGCACTGTTATCACAGACACGGGTACTGTTGTCACAGACACGGGTACTGTTGTCACAGACACGGGCACTGTTGTCACATACACGGGCACTGTTGTCACAGACACGGGCACTGTTGTCACATACACGGGCACTGTTGTCACACACACGGGTACTGTTGTCACAGACACGGGCACTGTTGTCACAGACACGGGTACTGTTGTCACAGATATGGGTACTGTTGTCACAGACACGGGCACTGTTGTCACAGACATGGGTACTGCTGAAGAATGTTGCCAGTTCTTTGCTAGAAGTTGCCATCAAGCTCAAGATGATATTCTAGGCAAGTTTACGGTCTTTAGTTTGCCACAGCTTTCTGAACGAGAAGTCAACATTAAGTCCAACTGTCTGCCGGTGTATTGGTTGAACCGCCTCTGGCGGACCAGAAGTTTAATTGCGAGCGCGTGTATCGTCTCAACCACGTTGAAGTCTAAAGAACTCGACCACTTGGGATCGGGCCATTACTGTAATCCTACAATACAAAACTCGAACACGTGGGGTTAGGTTAACATTATGTGGTATATAAATCACATTTATGCTATATTATAAAGGTTTTATTTACGGCAGTGAAACCTGGTCAACTTACGCCAAGAGAAACGTTTAAACAGCTTTCATATGCGGTGTCTGCGAAGAATACTTGGTATTAAGTGGCAAGATAAGATCACAAATACTGAAGTATTGGAAAGATCGAGTGGCGTGACGGTTTTTTCAATGTTCAGCCTTCGTAGACATAGATCGATACGACACATTAGGAAGATAGACGATGGTAGAATACCAAAGTACGTCTTCTTTGGCGCATTACAGATGAGTAAAATATCCCTGGGTCGGCCTCTACTACGATACAAAGATGTGTGTAAGCGGGACATGATTGATACAGGCATTGATAATGCACATTGAGAGCAAGTCGCCGTTGAGCGTGTTGCATGGAGGGCAAATATCAGAAATGGAATAAAGACAAAGGAGAAAACTATTGCGGATACGTCACACATTGAGCGTTTGAGACATCAGATAGTGCGTGGTGGTGGAAATGACCATGTGTTCACATGCAACCATTGCGGATGAACGTTTGCTACGCTACATTCGCTAGGGTTGTAGTTGTACCATTTTTGAAGCACAGCATAACCATTTTTGTCTGTCAAGACTGCAAGGTGCCAGTACACAGTATTTATTTCAGAACATCATCGAAGATACTCATAAACCAATTCTAATTTATACGCAATGGAAGATGTAGAAACTCAGTTTCATCAATTAATCTGAGAAGTACAGAATTGAGCTGGGCATCAACATCGCACAAAGTCGGACTCATCGTTGCGGAACGGTTAAAACTAGCGTCGGGCACCCAGTGTTAGACTCGAGTGGCATAACTATATGTTAAATTAATAACAATATGGATAATGAGGTGTTTGTACTCTGTGCCGGAATCTCCTTGCGTGATATATTCGAGGTGACTATAGCATTTATGAAGATATTCGTGAGCAATAAAAGTAATCCATTACCAAAAACAACGACAACAAAATAGGTAAGCAGCAAGGAGTGAGCAAGGGCGTAGTAGTACAAGACCGGGACCAAGTTAAACCAGTGCATTCTCTAAATTGCATAGAAGTAGTCCGGCGTGTAAACACTGCTGCGTCGAAGTATTTGTTCAATCAATCAATCATGTGCCATGCCGGGAAGCGTGGGCGGTCATGATTCGCCATTTCACTCGATCACCAGAGTCGTGGATCAGCTCAGTGTTCCTGTCTCGTCCATGCCATGTGACCAAGCCATCCAGGTATTTTCCTCTCGGTCTTCCTCTTGGTCTGTTACCTTCGATCTTGCCAGCTGTCACTAAGTTCTCCAGTCCATTTCTTCTCATAACATGTCCAAAAAATTTTGACTGTCTACGTCTAATTTCTCTAATCAATCTACGATTTTCATTTGTCTCTTGTAGTACTTTATACTGTATTTGTTAGCGTGTATGATATTTGTGACGTTTTGGGTGAAAGCTTGGCCGTGGCTGGTGGAACGTCCACACTGAATACTACGCTGATGATTTAAGTTGTGATTAAATACCATCTAGTCGTCTCCCGATTTCGCAATTTCATCAACAGTCTGATTGTCCTGTTACAGTAGAAAACATGTCCTGGCCCTCCTCTCATGTCCTGTGACAATCAAAGACAAACGAGACAGACATCTGCCTAAGCCACCTCTAATTGTTTCATGACTCTGGCAATCGTCCTCCTCAGATCCCTGTTCCTCTCTTTAAAACATCCTTCCTCATGACTCTTGCCTGCTTCCAACAACTCACCTCACCACACTCCCCTCCTTCTCTCTGAAACAATCTACTCGCCATTCCACCCGACCAACATAACCCGTTTCCTACCCCTCCAATCCGTCCTACCATTTAACCTCATCACCTCCACCCCACAACTACCACAATTCATCCTCTCCAAATATCTTAAACTCCAGCCCTCACCAAAACCTCCATAAACACCATCTCTCCCCCCCCCCCCCCCCCCCCCAACCCATAAACCAGGAAACAAACCGACCCTGACATGTACAGCCACACTTACCTGCAGGTACACATGCCAGGTAAGTTTTCAATTTCACGTGAAAATTAACTTGTGCAGTCGCACATTGCAGCATTAGCCAGAAACACGGACATGACTGCCACACAGTCTACCGCTCCAAGCTAGAAACACGGACATGACTACCACACAGTCTACCGCTCCATGCTAGAAACACGGACATGACTGAGACAGTCTACCGCTCCATGCTAGAAACACGGACATGACTGCCACACTGTCAACCGCTCCAAGCTAGAAACACGGACATGACTGCCACACAGTCTATCGCTCCATGCTAGAAACACGGACATGACTGAGACACAGTCTACCGCTCCATGCTAGAAACACGGACATGACTGCCACACAGTCTACCGCTCCAAGCTATAAACACGGACATGACTGCCACACTGTCAACCGCTCCAAGCTAGAAACACGGACATGACTGCCACACAATCTACCGCTCCAAGCTAGAAACACGAACATGACTGCCACACAATCTACTGCTCCAAGCTAGAAACACGAACATGACTGCCACACTGTCTACCGCTCCAAGCTAGAAACACGAACATGACTGCCACACAGTCTACCGCTCCAAGCTAGAAACACGAACATGACTGCCACACAATCTACCGCTCCAAGCTAGAAACACGAACATGACTGCCACACAGTCTACCGCTCCAAGCTAGAAACACGAACATGACTGCCACACAGTCTACCGCTCCAAGCTAGAAACACGAACATGACTGCCACACTGTCTACCGCTCCAAGCTAGAAACACGAACATGACTGCCACACTGTCTACCGCTCCAAGCTAGAAACACGAACATGACTGCCACACAGTCTACCGCTCCAAGCTAGAAACACGAACATGACTGCCACACAGTCTACCGCTCCAAGCTAGAAACGCGGACATGACTGCCACACAGTCTACCGCTCCAAGCTAGAAACGCGGACATGACTGCCACACAGTCTACCGCTCCAAGCTAGAAACACGGACATGACTGCCACACAGTCTACCGCTCCAAGCTAGAAACGCGGACATGACTGCCACACAGTCTACCGCTCCAAGCTAGAAACGCGGACATGACTGCCACACAGTCTACCGCTCCAAGCTAGAAACGCGGACATGACTGCCACACAGTCTACCGCTCCAAGCTAGAAACGCGGACATGACTGCCACACAGTCTACCGCTCCAAGCTAGAAACGCGGACATGACTGCCACACAGTCTACCGCTCCAAGCTAGAAACACGAACATGACTGCCACACAATCTACCGCTCCAAGCTAGAAACACGAACATGACTGCCACACAGTATACCGCTCCAAGCTAGAAACACGAACATGACTGCCACACAGTCTACCGCTCCAAGCTAGAAACACGAACATGACTGCCACACAATCTACCGCTCCAAGCTAGAAACACGAACATGACTGCCACACAGTCTACCGCTCCAAGCTAGAAACACGAACATGACTGCCACACAGTCTACTGCTCCAAGCTAGAAACACGAACATGACTGCCACACAATCTACCGCTCCAAGCTAGAAACACGAACATGACTGCCACACAGTCTACCGCTCCAAGCTAGAAACACGAACATGACTGCCACACAGTCTACCGCTCCAAGCTAGAAACACGAACATGACTGCCACACAGTCTACCGCTCCAAGCTAGAAACACGAACATGACTGCCACACAGTCTACCGCTCCAAGCTAGAAACACGAACATGACTGCCACACAGTCTACCGCTCCAAGCTAGAAACGCGAACATGACTGCCACACAGTCTACCGCTCCAAGCTAGAAACGCGGACATGACTGCCACACAGTCTACCGCTCCAAGCTAGAAACGCGGACATGACTGCCACACAGTCTACCGCTCCAAGCTAGAAACGCGGACATGACTGCCACACAGTCTACCGCTCCAAGCTAGAAACGCGGACATGACTGCCACACAGTCTACCGCTCCAAGTTAGAAACACGGACATGACTGCCACACAGTCTACCGCTCCAAGCTAGAAACGCGGACATGACTGCCACACAGTCTACCGCTCCAAGCTAGAAACGCGGACATGACTGCCACACAGTCTACCGCTCCAAGCTAGAAACGCGGACATGACTGCCACACAGTCTACCGCTCCAAGCTAGAAACGCGGACATGACTGCCACACAGTCTACCGCTCCAAGCTAGAAACGCGGACATGACTGCCACACAGTCTACCGCTCCAAGCTAGAAACGCGGACATGACTGCCACACAGTCTACCGCTCCAAGCTAGAAACGCGGACATGACTGCCACACAGTCTACCGCTCCAAGCTAGAAACGCGGACATGACTGCCACACAGTCTACCGCTCCAAGCTAGAAACACGGACATGACTGCCACACAGTCTACCGCTCCAAGCTAGAAACGCGGACATGACTGCCACACAGTCTACCGCTCCAAGCTAGAAACGCGGACATGACTGCCACACAGTCTACTGCTCCAAGCTAGAAACACGGACATGACTGCCACACAGTCGATCGCTCCAATCTAGAAACACGGACATGACTGCCACACAGTCTACCGCTCCAAGCTAGAAACACGGACATGACTGCCACACAGTCTACCGCTCCAATCTAGAAACACGGACATGACTGCCACACAGTCTACCGCTCCAAGCTAGAAACACGGACATGACTGCCACACAGTCTACCGCTCCAAGCTAGAAACACGGATATGACTGCCACACAGTCGATCGCTCCAAGTTGGAAGCTTGCCCCTTTTCCCAAACTAGTGCGTTTAGAGCATAAACAAATACATAAGTATTGATTCACGCTCATAGAAGGAGAAGAGGGGAGTAGAAACTAGAGGACAAACTGGACAATATAAACATCGAAAGCCACAGTTCAACACCGAGATTCGAACCTATCACTTCCAAATGCGAGCAGGAACAAGTGTACTTCGAGGCTGTGTCCCCTAATCTCTACATTCTTCATCTACTTATAGGAGTGCCAATTAATACTTGTGTGTTTCTTTATGAGCTGTTTTAGTGACCCCAATGAATGCCCCCCCCCCCATTATTTCTGTAGTAATGTTATAGGAATATTGCAGTTTTTGCCGGCGCGTTGGTGTGATCGCTAGGGGACTACGCTGAAAACGTCATCAGAGCGGTTTGACGTGGGTTCGGCGTCTCGAACGCCAGGAGAACGAACAAACGAAATAATGAACAAACGAAGTTTATTTTTAAAGGATCACAAATTGGGCACACATGCCCGTTTTACATTCATTCTAACATGTTCATCTCAGCTGTACACGTAACGCTAATATGTTCATTTAAGCTGTACATGTAAGGCTAATACATTCATCACGCAAAACTCAGGTCCTGTATGACATCACACTGATGTTGGACAACAGGATGCCTTCATCCGACATACAGGACTTCGCGTTGGAGCTCAAGCCAACGAACACAAGCAATCTAAGCTGTACACGTAACGCTAATATGTTCATCTAAGCTGTACATGTAACGCTAATACGTTCATCTAAGCTCTAGACGAAACGCTAAGACCTTCCTCTAAGCTGTACACGCAATGGTAACATGTACATCTCAGCTGTACAGAGATCGCTAACCACTTAATCTAAGCTGTACACGTAACGCTAACACCTTCATCTAAGCTGTACACGTAACGCTAACACACTCATCTAAGCTGTACACGTAACGCTAATACGCTCTTCTAAACTGTACAAAAATCGCTAACACCTACATCTAAGCTGTACACGTAACGCTAACACGCTCATCTAAGCTGTACACGTAACGCTAACACGCACATCTAAGCTGATGATGCCGCTGGTCCCTGCACACATAGAGACACATGGTGTGCAATGTTTGGCACTCAAACAACAGGATTGTAATGTGACAGCTCTTGTGTAAATGTCCAACTGCTTCAGCAGTCATCAACTTGCCAGATTGCAACGGTTCCCACACTGCGGGAGTTCATAGCTCATATTCTGAACCAAGTGAATCGGTTCAACCATCTCGGAACAGTTATAACATCTTATTCAGGGTGCCTTGAAGAGATTACAAACGAATCGCTATGGAAAAATATGGAAAACATACTGACCAATAAAAAGATGCCAACTGCAATGAGAAAAAGAGTGTTGAAGTGCTACCTGCACTTTTGTATGGATTTAAAACGTGGACAATGAGCAAACTAGATGAAATACATCTAATGGGAGTGAAAGTGTGATTTATGAGGGAAATGAAAAGAATACAATGGACAGAAAAACCAATGACCATATCCTACAAGAAACAAGTGGAAACCGTAGACTGCTTAGACAAAATAGATGTAGATAGTCAAGTTTTTTTGGGCACGTTATGAGAAGAAATAACTAGAGAACTTGGTGACTACAGGCAAAATTGCGGTGAAAAATAAAATCAATGGGGAAGGCAGAAAAGTAAATACCTGGATGGCGTGGCCACGTAGTATGGTCGAGAAAAGAACACGGAGCTGATCCACGACTCTGGTTATCGTGTGAGATGGCAAAACATGACTGCCCACACTTATGGGTATGGCAGTTGATGATGGTGACGATGAGCCCATATCATCCGTGATGATATTAACTCTTTCTGCGGGTACCATGTTGGATAACTGACCAAAACTCTAGCCATCATTCTACGACGTGTGCCAGTTTTCTGAAGCATGAGAGATGTGGACAGACTTTATAACAATTACTTTGTTAACATTGTTAAAAAATTACAAGTGTCAACTAAAAACATAGACACGGTGAGCTGTGACACAGGGTCGTGCTGTAGATTTTCTCAGTATGATGCACGTCTTCGAAATGCCGCCCCTTAGATTTTTTTTTAAAGCCGCCCCCTTACGGTGCCTCCTGATGCAGCCGCCTCTCTGTATCATAGCACGGAGCGGTGCTGATGTGACATATGCTCCACGGCAAAGACAAGAGGACATGTAACGTGGCACGTTAGAAAACAGCTGAATATGAACATCTGTTCCACGGTAAAGACAAGGGGACATGTAACATGGCACGTTAGAAAACAGCTGAATATGAAACTAGAAACATTCATTAATTGCTGCCTGTCCACAATAGACGAGATAAAATGGTGTGACACAATCACCAATGCGGGGCTCATGGAGAGAGCTAGACATACAAGAAAACCAAGAGACGAGGATAAGTATATACATTGAGAAAACAACCTAAGAATAGTGCAACTAGACAGGCCTCTGGCTAGAAACCACGGGGCAAAAGGCATAGAGGAAGACCTAAACACCCATGAAGAAGAACAGAAGAAACAGATGTGAATATGATGGGGAGGTCATCAACGGAGATGCAGGCCATAGCTAAATATAGGAGGGCTTGGGGTCAGTTGGTCGAGTGCCTGTGCCCCAGTAGGGGATAGAGTGAACAAAGACGAAGTATGAAACCAATCTGCGCCCTTCCACAGCGGCCCTGGATGTCGGTTATCGTTCTGCATGTAAGTCAAACAGACAAACACAGGCGGGGACTGTTGGAAATGTCTAGTAGGTCACATAAGCGGGACAGTGGTTGGTGTCTCTGAAGCGGTATCGATTGTCAAAGATAACTTCATTTTCGTGCCGGGCCATGCGTGTGTACAAGGAAATGAGCAGGCTGACAAGCTTGCAGGAAGGCGGACGAGCCATGGACCAGGCTGATATTCTAAATGGTCTACGAGAAGTAAGACGTTTGCGAGAACCAAGTGATGACAGTGAATCTACAACCATGGTCAGGCTGAGAGAACAGCAAAGTTAGAAGAGGTGTGGCTAAACAAGAAAACTGCAAAGGAAGCCAAAGAAGGTTAATAAACCAACACAGGACTGGTGTCGTGAGCCGCTACACACTGCGGGATTTGCTGAGAGGGGATCCGAGCACTTATGGACTGAATGGTTCGATGTGCAATGAGGATGATCTGTCGACTAACTGACTGACTGACTAACTGGCTGGCTAGCTATCTAACTAACTAAATGTGTAACTTACTAACTGACTGACTGACTGACTGACTGTCTGACTAGCTAACTAACTAACTAATTAACTGACTGACTGACTGACTGACTGACTGACTGACTGACCGACTGACTGACTAACTAACTAATTAACTAACTAACTAACAGGAACGGGAATTATGTTCTCGCTTTTCACTGCTCTGTGTATATTGTAGACGTTCGTGCCGATACATGCAAATATTATTTTAGTAGGGACTGAAACCCAAGTATCCAGATTCACAGGCTGATATTTTACAACTTTTTCTTCTTATAGTCCATGCCGTGTGGCGTTGGTGATCATGTCTGTCCACAGTCTTATGTCTCGTGTACTGCCAATCTTCTTATAGTCCATGCCGTGTGGCGTTGGTGATCATGTGTGTGCACAGCCTTATGTCTCGTGCACTGCTGATGATTCCTGATACTAATGTTTCTCCATGTCATGATGGCAAACTGTCCTGTGTTCTCTCTTGCCTGCCCCTGCCTATTATTCATTCCAACGTCCCTGTAGTCACGAGGTACTCCAGCTTTCATCGTCTCATGACATGTTTTTCTTCTGCTGAGAGTAACTGGTTCGTTTTATGAGTTAATGTCTTTCATGATATATCCATTACTCTTTCTAACCTATGTCTATGGTGTTCTGATCATTCTTAAATAAAGTCACATATCCGCAATTCCACATAATAGCTGTCCACTAATTGTCCATGATTCACCTCCACAGATCAGGAGTACCCTAATATAGCTCACACGAAAATGTGTCCTCATCTCAATTGGCAAAGATAAATTGCAGAGAATAATCTTCATCTTGAGAAATGCTACCGTTACTTTCACATTTAGCTTCGTTAATACATATTCCAGCTGCCGTTATTAAAGTACCTACATATTTAAACGCCGGTCTCTCTGGCCGAGGGGTTACACCACTTTCTCCGTAATCCCGTTTATCACGCAGTCTCGTAGCAGGCGAGAGCTGGAAGCGGTTCTACCCCCGCTGGTGAATTGCGGGATAACTGAGCCGGCCACTCAGAAAGCAATGGCAAACTACTAAGCGTAATCTTGCCAAGAAATCAACAGACAGCTGAAAGATGCTGCTGTTGACAGCGATGTCCTGTAAAGGATATGCGAATTGAAGAAAAAAAACATATTTAAACACACTGACTTCTTTCAGATTGTTTTCTATTCAACCAAGACTATAGCTCTAAAATAAACAAACAACTGTAAATAAATGACCTTTCCACTCCCAGAGTATTTACAAAACTGCTGAGAACAATGTGCCGTTCTAAAAACGGGAACACCATATGTCCTTTAAGAGGCAAGTGCATAACCAGTAGACTTAATGGGTAATTATTCGAGAGAAGTGAGTGATACCTACATATCAAAGGTCACAGAGTTCAAGTTGGCACGTCTGTTTGAGGTGTACTGCCTATAGACATCTTTCTATCAGTGCACCTGGCCGTCTGCCCGTGGTCAGGTGTTCTTTCCAAACCACTTAGCCACAGCAGTGCTCTCTCTTGTATGCCTACTCATTTATGATTTTCAGGTCTGCGTGACCCAAGGGCTTAAAGCGACGCACTTAAAATTCCCGTGCGCTGATGGCCAGGTATTATGTTCACTCCATACACGGGCCAGTTGGATAAACGTTTACGTCTTGTTCAGAAAGTAATGGCAAACTACTGAACGTATTTAATAATATATCAGAGAGGTAACGGCAGCAGCAAGATATAAAAGTCGCTTAAAGTCGACAGGGTCGACTTCACTGCAGCGGACTTTTATCCCATATGGTTCAGTCTCTTTCCGCAGTGCGGAAAACGTCGTACAAAGCATGAACTCCGTAGCTCCAGCGACAAGCCTGAGGAGTCTCCGAAAAAAAAAATGCGCTCGTGAACAGAAGGACGTGGCCCGGAATCGAACCCATAACCTTCGGAGCCCGAGTCAGACGGTTGACCACTTCGCCACGGAGACTCCCTGCAGTAGGATATACCAATACAAATTTAAATCTCACATTGTCGCAGGAGTCATACATACCTAAGTGTTTCTAACATATTCCGTGTTTAACTATTTTGATTTTGTACTGAACGTCCATTACCCAAATCACACTTACGGAAAACCAACACCTGTGAGATGAGATGCTTGAGGAAAGCTGCCAACTTAACTATACAAGACCGAGTAAGAAATGATGTTATCAAACAGACAGTGGGATGAACATTTTGTGCCACACTTATTGAAAAACAGAATAGAAGATCAAATGGTCTGGCCATATCGTTAGATTGCAACACCATTAACTACCAGCACTGGCCCTAGATCAAAAGAACATCTGCTACGAGGGCAAAAGGACGCTCGAAAAGAAAATGGATTGACGACATCATTGGCATTCTACAATCACACGGAATGACAATATCCAGTGCCACTCAACGGGCGCTGGAGCGCCAATTATTCCTCCTCACGACGCTTGAAGATAAAAGTGGAAAATGATGATGGTGGTGGTGGTAAGTGAACGTAAAACGTAAAACGTCCTAAAAATTAACCCGGGGTTGATATCAATGTCCTGCAAAGGACACACATACATGTTAGATGTACAATTTATAACTCGGACACCGACCTCATAGTTTTCGCCTCAATTCGAGAAGGAAAGGTGTTCAATCTCACTACCCAAAAAGACCAGGGGCGCGTGATATCTTCAGAAATCATTGGCTGGTGTAAACATGCCAGATCCGATGTCGCGAATGAAAACGACAACCTACTAGTGGCAGTTGGACCCGCCACCCAGTCGACCACCTCTCCACCCGTCTTGTGGACTAGATTGATAGATTAATTGATCTAGGAACCGACATCACAGCATTCAGGGCATTCCCATAGGCGCTCCGTCCCCATCCTCAGCAGATATGGTTGTAGATGGGGTCCTCGACATTGTCCAGTATCTCGGCAAGTTATATATCACATCCATACATGCCACCCAGTCGATCACGTCTCTACCCGTCTTGTGGACTAGATATGGTTGTAGATGGGGTCCTCGACATTGTCCAATAACTTCGCAGGTTATACATCACATTCTTACGCACCACCCAGGCGGCTGTCGGAACCCAGTCGGTTGTTGGAACTCAGTCGGTCTCATCTGCACCCATCTTGTCCGCTAACCATAATTATTATACCTCTTCTTCGTGATCCTCCTCCTGCTTCTACATCACCACCTTCATCTTCTTTTTTCTTCTTCGTTCCTCGTCGAAAGGAAGTGCGTCTCACCCAGTAAATGCACACCAAATGTGCGTCTGACTTCGGCATGTATGTGTTTGGGGTTGGCTTCCTCTAGAAAGATTCCACCCAAGGTAGCAGCTCTATCTACCCGTGCAACCAGACCGCAGCTACCCCCCCCCTCCCCCTAGAACTGTCCAATATTTACACATTGTACACGGATCTATTCGAGAGGACAAGGTCACACATCGCTAGACTACCAAGGGAAATATGTTCGCGCGTCTGTGATCTGCATCTATACAATAGGAACAGGAAGATGTGGAGATAAGAGGAAACAGTGGGCAACAAATAGTATCAACATAGTTCAACAATATGGGAGGGGGCTCTTCAGATACTTCATCCTCTTATTCTCTTCCTCAATTTACCTCACTGAAGTGTTGGGGT